>JACXIT010000192.1:3243968-3330536 GCA_014737525.1 Bombus difficillimus | reverse complement strand
TAAATACTACTTTTGAAATTATATCTTGAAAAATATAAATTTGCATAAAAATTCGCAATCTAACGATCACCGATTAAAATACGTCACATTATAGAAAATTAAAAAGGTATCGATGTAGCGTCAAAATGAAGTGCTCTTTATTATTTTTAACCGGTAAAACGAATATCCATCTAAATACTACTTTTGATATTATATCTTGAAAAATATAAATTTGCATAAAAATTCGCAATATAACGATCACCGATTAAAATACGTCACATTATAGAAAATTAAAAAGGTATCGATGTAGCGTCAAAATGAAGTGCTCTTTATTATTTTTAACCGGTAAAACGAATATCCATCTAAATACTACTTTTGATATTATATCTTGAAAAATATAAATTTGCGTAAAAATTCGCAATTTAACGATGACCGAATAAAATACGTCACGCTATGGGAAGTTAAAAACTATAGGAGGTCGAAATTAATATCGATATAACATCACGATATAATTTCACAACTAGATTCTGTTAAAAGGTATCGTCACGTTCTTCTGGGTAAAAAAAGATAGACAACTGATCAAACGAATTATAATGGAGCGTAAAACGATGCGTCAAAACTCTCGGTGGAACGTAAAAACACAGCCTTTTACATCAGACCAGTGAAAAATCTACTGATCGCGATCGTAAGGAAAATCGAATGTAAGAAAAACGTTTCATCTGAAGCCTCATTCAAAAATTCAACCAATTCAAGCCGGCACCTTTCAAAAGAGAAACTAGCAAAAATGACATTTCAGACATTCATCACATTCCGCAGATAACTTTGTCTGCTGTTTGGAAAGAAACGTTACCGATCACGGATCCATTCGTCTCAATATGAAAAGTTTTTCACGCGGAGGCAGACGGTCGAAATATCGAGTCTCGAAATATCGATCTGGTTTCCCTAGCCATTCTTTTATCCTACATACCCGTCGAGCTCTTTTATCAGCCATCCAGCCTGTTTCAGCCTTTGTTTCGCGGGATATTTCGAAAGTACGAGTATTGTACGGTTTGGAAAATTTGCAACCTTATTATTCACAATCGATTCTATCGTGATCTATAAAAAGGGGTAAAAATTATTAATCGATAAAAATGGCTAAAATTTATTCAACGTTTATTAAGAATTGTCTCGTATTTGTGTTGTAATTTTTGTGACATGCGTCGCACGGGATTTCCACTGTCATATTAAGGTGAAAAATATGAGTAAAATAGAAAAAAAGATTCATTGAGTTCAATTCAGCTGATTCATTGATACCATCGATATTATTCCCAGCGTCAAATGAAACTGTTTCTAATTTGGAAAATAAATCTCAAACGATATTTTTCTACAGGAACTTTCTTCGCCGTTTTAACATCTAAAATCGACTCGATAGATTATATTCGTGACATCACGTATTCTTTAATGATGGGTAATTCCATAAAGATAAAGTACCACCCATTTTTTCCGCTACAAACAATCAAACGTAACAAAGCTCTTTGTGCGTGCCACGGTGATTTTCTCCGTTTAGAATCTCGTTGCCACGAAGCTCTGTCATTGGTATTCCTACGATTTGCGAAGGAAAAGGGAGCACAAAGCTTTTTGCTGTACTTAATAATCGACGACAGCCAACCATCGTAACTCCAGTAGCTCGCGACCGTGGTCGTTGGCTTCGAATAAATTTCTCGTGAAACGTGAAATTCGATAAATCCTCTTTACCCGGTCGCCGCGAGAAATGAGATTCGATCGTGTGTTCGAAGAATCGTTTCGTCGACACGACGATTCGTTGCTGTTTTATACGTGGAATTAATATTTTCCATATCTACAGTAGCAAATGTGCAGTCTACGTGAACGATCAAAGGATTTTCGTTGGGAAATCCAATAAAATGTATCGTAGTTTGCAGAAATCGAGACTTTCCGCGGTGTTGCTTGTTCTTTGTAATTTTTTTATCGCGAAGGATTTTCTACGCAGCGAGTGATTTACTATGGTAAAGAATTTTTTGCTTTTCCGTGATTTCTGGCGTGTAGGAATTTTTTCTATGTTAGCGACTTCTTGGTAATTTCTTAAAAATTTCTTGTATACAGAGTCTCTTCTATTTTTGATGAATATAATTGTCGTAGTTATTCTTATTGGTAGGAAAAAGTTACGACAAAGTAATGGCCAACAACTGTGATTTATGATTTTCTTCCTCGATGGTCTTTTTTTTTCAAATTTCGAAGATCGATGGTTTTCTAAAATGAAATTAGATATTTTCTCACACGTTGAACACGTACCTTTCTTCGTAAGGTATACTCTTTAAAAGGTATTAACCCTTTGCACTCCGAATTTTATTTCAATTTCGTTAGCAGCAACTCCCAACGCTTTTAAATGTTTTATTTGAACTTTACTTTAACTAAAAAATAAGACAATTTAAATAAATAAAGGAAGAAACAAATTCACTTAAATACCAGTTTTATTCACACTACTGTTGTATTTTGTAATTTTTAAGTGCATGATATATCTTGAAACAATTTCCAGGATACAATCCTGGTTTTCTTTTGTATGTTTCACAAAAAAAGGTCGGACTCGACAAAGGAGCTCCTGAGATAAAAACTGATGTCAAGTCACACTCGACATAGGAGTGCAAAGGGTTAAAATATTTGTGTCTTGAGACGACTAATTTGAGAGATATTTCTTGTACCAGGAACAGGAAGAGACACAATATTTTATACAAAACAAGAATAATATCCTTTTCAAATATCTCGCCAAATATTCCCCAATTTTATATACATTTTGTTATTATCATTATTTCACGTTTCATTAATTAGAATACTAATTATAATTTTCGAAACAGCATACCTGTACTGCCCAACGATTGGTAATGAAAGTTAGGTATAATATCAAAGCAGGTCGGGAATCTGTAACAGAAAGAATTATTGCAAGGTCAATTAGTGTCCTGTCAAATTCTGATCAGAACCTTTCGATAAAAATTATATGTCTTCTCTTTTTTTTTTTTTTTCTGTTTTCTCGACTAAAAGGATGCTAACGTGGAACAGTAGGATACGCGATTCCATTGTACCTACGAAAGACGGTTATCATTGACGCTATAGGATATTGAACGGCGCGCGAAACGAAAAGCTTAAACGAGACGATAACGAGAAACGGGAAACGAAATTTACCGGCAACGTGAAAATTACTAGGTATTTCCTCTTGGGAAACTTAAGAAGCTCTAGAGGCATTTCTCCAGAGAGAAGTTTCAGGAAATTGCTTTGGCTACGCCGTGCTCCGCTGATAGGAATTAGTTCGATGCCGCTTTTCTAGGTTCATGGCTTCTTTCGCGCTTTATGCCATTATTCAACCATTATTCCACACACATGCGCCACTTTTAAGAAAATTTAATTCATAAAATTGAGTAAGTACAGCGCAACTTCGCTTATCTTCGCTTCGTTTATACGAACCACATTTTGTTTAGCGTCAGTCACTATGAACTCATAAGTGAGCCTCCATTATCCGAATTACGTTGTTAGGGTGTGCTTTCGGTTATACGAACGCGTATTCTGAAGTTGTACAGGGCCGTGTGTTTTGTCTAAATTGACATATAATTTAACAGAATTTCGATGGAAAATGTTGTTCAATTTCAGCTATCCAAATATTGCCTGTTGTTGTTACCGGAATTAATAAGAGTAAGAGCAGCTAGTATGTAGTTATAATTAATAATTATATTTATTTTAAGGTAAAATAGCCCTTGCATTCCAATAAAATAGAAAATAAAAACACTAGGAAAAATGTGTTTTCAATTGAAATTTCTCCTATAATCGTCCAAAAGTGTGAATTCGAAAGGGATAAATAAAATCTATTCAATAATGCATACTGATTTCAATTTTAGTCTTAGTAGAAACATTAGAATCGAAAATGAGAAACGAAAGAACGAGAAAACCAAAGCAAAGGGAATATTTTCCAAATTAATTCTCATCGCACTGTACTTCATTTTGTATCGCAAATTCTCTACAGACGAACCTTAATGAAATTTCCCAAACCTAACTATTTCAAAGAAAATTTATTCTCTTAACAAATATTACTAATCAACGAAGCGCTAAATATCAACTCGATTGATCAAAACCTAACATAAATACAGCTCATATACAAGCTCATCTATATCAACTGTATACCATAAGAGAACATAATAATCTGCCGAGGACTTCCGCAACTTTTTCACGACCTACATTAACCTCTAAATAACGTCATATCGTCCTGAAACTTGATATCTCTTCTCGCGAGTCAGCTGTGTTAACCGCATTTCCGCTGGCAAGAAATGGCATTTAATTACTTCATCGTCGGTAAATTCAATGGAAATATAATTACGAACTTACCATCGTGAATATCTTCCTTCCCCGTACGACTCGCCCCTTTTTCCTTCCAGTTTTCTTCGTCACGTTTTATTCGTTAGTCCCGAAAATATATATTTATTAATTAAATTGAATTATTATTTAGTAATTGTATTCCCATTGAATATGTACTCCATAAATATTTATATAGTGTCCGAATCCGACACGAGAAACTCGTTATCCACTCGGGCTGTTCGAGAGCGTTGTTTATTCGAGAAACTAATTTTATTAATTTCCAGAAGCGCGAAAAAGGGGAACAAGTTCCTCTTGGAAACGCCAGCGCATCTGGTCCCTTTTGAAGCTAACTTGCGGCTCCGCAAACGTCAGGAGAGCCATATATAAATTTCACCAACGATCCCTGTGTACAATGGGAGTTTGTTGTTAACGAAACGACGATAACTCAATGATATTCTCCGTTTGTTTTCGCGTAATCAAATACGGTGGTACGCGAAGGTTTCGGACCATTCGCGTTATTAGTCTTTGCGATAATATTGAAATGTGTTTGGTAGACAATGTTTTTACCTGTCATTTCATGGACAATGTTTAAAGATGATATTCTCGTCGCTACTCATCCGTGGTTTTTCCCTCGTTCGTTAATTTTTGGAAATCACCAGGCAGATAAAAATAAGAAATAATTAATCTAAACTTTACTTTAAAGAGTACAAGAAAGAAATGAATAACATAAATTAGGTTTCCTAAAGTATCATAAACAGAACAATTGTCCAGTACTAAATGAATCTGTTAAGAAATTGTTCGACAAAGAAGAAACTGTTAAAGACCTGGCAAAATTTAAATTATGCTAAATGCACCTAGGAGTTTTGGAAAATAGTATAATATATTACAATTGGTTTTAAGCGTTACATTTTAATTACATTATATCTCGATGTACATCATAGTATCTCAGAATATCGTATAAGAGAGCAAGCTCATGCTCAGAGAAAATATAATACCAAACTTGATGCATTCGGTACACCAATGTATTATTCGTTTAGTATAATGCGAGTCAAAGGAACAAGGTTCAAGATCATTCCACGAAGGCCTTCCTCGTATTCTTCGCTTACGTAGCAGCAGATCATTCCATCATCATATCGTACCACCACCTGTATTTTATTACAACATATTACGCGAAGCTTTCAGGCTGAGAGACACGAACAAAGCTGGAACAAGTTCCTCTGGTTAAATTGTAAAACGCAGTAATAAGAAAAAGAAGGAAGAAAGACGCGAGCCTAACATAAATTCCAACGTGCAACATCGTCAAGAACGGTCTCGCTACACCTCCTAGCATTCCAAAATTATTTCTCCGCGGTGCTCGGTGCACGACCGACAAGAATAAAGAAAAGAAAACCTCGCTGAACGTTGTACGCGCGTATTTTCGCCGAGCATCTCCCGTCATAAATTTCCGTCACGCGGGGACGTTCCTATCGCGGAGACCACGTTTCCTAAAGAGAGGAAGAGCATCAGGAAGGAAGAAAGGAAAAGAGAAAGGAAGGAGGCGTGTGGCCACTTTAATTTCGCGAGTGTTCACGGTGGCGCGGAAAATGTCCCCAATTTCGCGCGCGCCTCCGCGAAGACAAAGCAAGAAACAGGGAAAGCAAAGGAACAGGGACGAGAAAAGGGTTGACGGAGAAGAGGCTGGAAAAGAAGAAGCAGAGGCCGAGGAAAAATTCTCATTCTCCGTGAAAATATGGTGGAAACAAAGGGCGGCGACGGAGTTACAATTAGCGAAACAACGTGCAAGGAATGCCAGCCAGTCGGTGGTTTTGTTCGCGGCAAAGAAAAAATAGAAAAGAAGATCGTAAAGTTTCGAGGGAGGATTTTGGTCGCAACGTATTCTTGAATTACTTCGAGCTGTTTCCTCTTCTGTTTCCTGCTTCCCTTTGATATTTCACATTCTTCTTCGCTCCCTTTCTTTGACTGTTTTTTTTTTTTTTTTTTTTTTTTTTTTTTTTACAAAGAGGCTGGGTGGGAGGAACGAGAGAAAATCCTCTGGGGAGTTTGGTTTATTTACCTTGACCGAACGCGATTGTTTGCTTCGCGATTCGGTACACTTTCATCTCGCTTGTATTTTGAACGCTGTTTCTGTCCGCCTGCTTCTATCGAAGATGGAATCTCCTGTGACTTGAGGAGCCTGGAGAATCGAGAAGGTTGGAAGGGTTTGGGAGATAAAATGTTTTTCGTATCGTTTGATGGAAATGGAACATGTAATTCTGGACGATATTTTTGGAGTAAATGTCTGTAATTTTTATTTAACCCTCGTTATTTGATTTTATTGTATTCTACTTAACTTTCCCTCTATATATATGATAGGAAGTATTTATTTCTAACAAGAGAAATAATGTTTGATCGTTGATCTATTGACCAAAGATCAGATATTCATATATAATATATAAAATTATATACAATCAGCAGAGAACCTCGATCAGTACGTTTTTGCTGATTTTCTGATTTTAATGTTACATTATGATTAAACACAAAGAGAGAGAGAGAGAGAGAGAGAGATTTCATACTTACACATATGTATAAAAAGCCACGAGAATAATCTGATTATTTATAATAGATAATTAAGCTTCTGATATTTGTATTAATAAACCTTATTACTCTTCCTTTTGAACGTAGTTAACAACAATTACCTATACGAGGAAATTTATCGCGCGTTATTCGTCAAATTGAAACTTTAGAAACGATTTTGGAAATATTTCATATACACCAATTTAACATCATATAACGACGCTACTGTAATATTACACAGTTTACAACATCGTAGCATCTATTATATCGCGAATAATACTGTCGTGCAATATCGTGTATGACGCCAATTGCACTGCAACAATGGAACGTAATATCTTGCAAAAATAATTCCATGAATTCTCCAAGTCTCAGAATCATCTAAAATACTTTAAAATCGTATAAGCCTCTAAAAACACATAGTGATCTTAATCCTGGATTGGCAGTTGCATCATTGGACCACCGCCCGTCACACTGGCTAAATTTTCGTACATTTGGAATTCTGCAAAAATTTGTTAAAGCACTTTCAAGCACGTAGTTTCAGTTCATAAAATTCAACTGGCCATAAAAGAAAGAAGAATCCTTTTGTTCGCAATTATTTTGCAATACGATAAATAATATCCCGCGCTCACGAAAGACCTCAATAATATCATTTCAGGTTTAAAAATCTAAAAAATTCTGCCATATAAACCGTAATCCACAAAAGTGATAAACAACAATTTAGAAAATCGAGAGGAAGAGAAAAAAATATAAATAACGGAATAATAAAAACGAATAAATCGCTAGTGTGGAGCGTGAAAATCGCGACACGCGTTTCGGGCGAGGCGTTAAAATCCAGCATGGAAAAAAAAAAAGAAACGAAATGGTAGGTGGAAGAGAAGGATGAGGAGAAGAGGGGAATAAAAGTCGTCAGAATAAATTGGAGGCAGTAAAATTAAGCGGCCGACGTAGCCGCTATGTCGTTCTTATTTTTGTTTATCGTTCTATTTACCGTTGTGTTAAATTCACCCGCTGTCTTGGCTGATATACGAGCCGAAACGGAGATGGCGGACGCTGGCGATGCATCGTGCACAGGCGCGCGAGAAAAGCGACGCTTAACGGGTGGTGCGTGAGCCAGACGGACGACAAATTAGCCAACTTTATTTCGATTTTGTTCGCTTCGCCGTTCTGTCACTCTTTTTCCTCTTTCTAATTAAAAAAATCTTTTTTCTATTTTTTCTCTTTTTGTCGAACGCGAATAAACGATCCCATAACGCGCTCGTTTGACACCGCTCCGCCCCCTTGACGATGGATTTTTCAAACGAACGGGCTTAATTAATTGAAAACGCCCCCTCGTTTTTGTCTCCGACCGATCGTTCAGCTTCGTTCATTGTCTCGACTGACACAACGGTTCGGTGCATTTTTAACGGGAGAATTGGCGCGTTGGAGAATTTTGAAGGACGCTTTTGTCGAATCAGTCGGATTTTTAATGCCCGATCGATCGATTTGCTTCATTTTGAAAAGAACAATGTTATAATCGAAAAATATGTCAGCGAAATTATTTGACGGTTTCAGCGACCGAGTATTTTCTGAAATATTCGCGATGGCTGTAATTTGTCGATTAATCGATACGGTGACTTAATTCGATCGTACGGGACTCCAAAATGAAACCTGTTTCAATGCACGAAGCATTAATTCGTTTTAAAAATACCCTACGATAAAAAGCCGGAAATTTGTATAAATTATTAGCATTATTTCTTTAAGAAACTTAATTATATACATAAACTAAACATAAATTTAAACGTAAATTATGTTTGAAGATAATTCAATATTACTTTTGCCGAGAATATCTGCAAGAAATAAAATCCCAAGTCCGTCATTTTGACGGGTTTGTAGGTTCTACCATTGAGAATCTTCCACCATAAAACTTCGAACTTTTTTATCGAACCATATAATCTGATCGATCATAATATACATACACATACACGTACACATAGCTATTTTTTCATAAATCAATTTCATAGCCCTATGAAACAACCATTGCGCAAATACGACTTTCTTTATCCGTCGCAACAAACCCGAAATGCTTTTAGAAGTAATTCGTACAGATCGATTCGCGTATAAATTCGAAGCAAAATAACACGCAAATGCAAGAGAAGGCAAGAAAATTTAATTGAACAAATAATAACTGTGTGTCACGCGCGGCGAACAAAAATTGCAGCCGAAATTCCAGTGAAAATAGAAATTTTTCATGGTTTTAAGTTAATACCATTCGAACGATAAAAGCTGTCAGGAGGGAAATCTGCTTACCGTGTGTTGGCAACTTCTTTCAACTTGTACGCGGAAAGATTAATGTCGAGTTCCGGCAAAATAAAATGAATCACTTTTAATTTGTCGACATCCCTCGACATTCTGCCCCCTCTGGCAGCGCACGCCATCCCGTTTAACCCGATGTTTGCATATGCAGCGTCGCGGACAAACCCTCTCGAACCTCGCGGCGACTTTTACCCAACTCGTATATCAACCACGATTCCGGTTACAACCCTGGTGTTTCTTGGACTGGCGAGTTTACTGGCCGTGCGTACGATGCGAGTATTTATCGAACGATATAAAAGAGCAATGCGTCTGGTGGCAGGGTTGTCGCCAAAGGTGCGTAAATCTATGTTGTTGTAAATCTTTGCATACGACGAGTTGTACCACCATTCTGTTATTCGTTCCAGGAAAATACGAATCATTTCTTGTGTCTGAAAATACGTAAACAATTTCTTCCAATACCAATAGCGATACTAAAAATTCTATTAAAAAAAAATACATGTGCTATTCTATGGAAAAGATATTACCTACAATCTAATACCTCGGCCCAACCTAAGCACAATCTAATAAAAAAAAATTCAAATAATCCGTTGCTCGTTACTCTTGTCCAAAATCCCGCGTATTTCTAGCTTCCTAAAGAAACTACATCAAAAAGTCAGGGGGAAAATATTCTGAGCACTCGAACGCGTTTTAATCACGCAACGTTTACGATCATTCGCCACTTAACTAACCCCATGCAATATAAGGGAAGAACCCCTTAAACTTAAGGTACAAAACGTCCGATTAATACTAAGAAACAAATGAAATGCAATTTGAAGAATTACAATGATGTCAAAATTTCATCGAAATTGCTCGTTCGACCAGCACGAAAAACAGCGGTTGGCAGGTCTCCAATTAAAATCGTATAATCTAATACCTTAAGCACAATCTAATAAAGGAAAATTCGAATAATCCGTTGCTCGTTACTCTTGTCCAAAATCCCGCGTATTTCTAGCTTCCTAAAGAAACTGCATCAAAGAGTCAGGGGGAAAATATTCTGAGCACTCGAACGCGTTTTAATCACGCAACGTTTACGATCATTCGCCACTTAACTAACCCCATGCAATATAAGGGAAGAACCCCTTAAACTTAAAGTACGAAACGTCCGATTAATACTAAGAAACAAGTGAATTGCAATTTCAAGAATTACAATGATGTCAAAATTTCGTCGAAATTGCTCGTTCGACCAGCGTGGAAAGCTCCGGTTGGCAGGTCTCCAATTAAAATTGCATAATTTAACGCGGCAGAACGAGGTCAATAATAAAAACTAGGAACGATAACGAACAAACAGTTGGTTTAAAAAACGGTTGCAGGGGGCAAGGCAAGCATCGGGAACCGAACGTTTTATACATACCACGTGTAGGCATTTAATCACACTTCCGGTGGTGCGCTCCAGCTGTATATATATAGCCACCACCCTATTTTCCAGCTCGTACATCAGCCGGAGGAGCGCCCCTTTTTCTACATTTGCAGCGTCAGGTACACACGTGTACCTACGTGCCATCGCGTTGAATATGCGATGAGAGAACGCGCGCCAACCAACCCCTACGCAAACGCGTTTTTCATCCCCCCGACCTATCCACGCGCTTTTTTACCCGGCCTGCTTCACCTCTTCCGCTGGCTCGCGACCACGAGGTCTGGACTGTGTCTTGTGGAACCAGGTGATCCGTCCAGATAGACCGGGCCAAGAATATGCAGCTACAAAGGTTGAAAGTGGCGATTCGATTTAGATTGAGCGATTCGTTTCACTTGCGTAAGCGAACGTAGCTTGTTTGATTATTTTATAGGAATTTTTATCGCGCTATACCTGACAAAGGTTGGAAAGAAGGGGATGTAAGGTTTATGTGGGAATAAAATTGCGATTAGAGTAGACCGAGGATTTTTATACAACTTTTACGAACATTAGCGAATCAATGAGACTACACAAAGGTTTATATCTGTTCTATTCCATAAAACATTGTAACAATTATTTCGCTTTCGATATTTCTTACAGTCTTGTATATTACGTGCATTTTCTATATTCTTGAGCTTTTCAACTTTCCATAGATGCACGATGTATATTAAACGATAAGAGTTTGACACAGTACGACATAATACGTTTTAATGAATTTCATTCGGAGACCAATTGAGCATATTCTAGCATTCCCTTTTTCGCTACTTAAAAATTTCTTTTAAATGTAGTTATGGTTGTATAACGGGATAATTGGTGACAAAATAAATGCGTTTGCGATTGATAGATACAATAGAACGAATTTTTGTTTCGTAAAACGGTCACGTACTTTATATAATTCTTCTATACTTAAATCCTCTTTTACGTTTGAAAATCTAGAAAAATATGAAAAAAGCCTTCTTCTCTGAAAATATTCTGTATGATGCCGCTAGCAGCTTCTGTCGGATCAAATTAATCCGAATCCTACATTCATGAACGAGTAAAATGTTTGAAGTTCCTCGTTCTACCATCGTATGACCAGCGAATCGAAATTTTCACGACTCGGAAACGAGAGGTTCCAACCGGAGCAAGGAATTTCGTTGGTGACCAGTCATTTTCAGAGCTACGGAAACGCGATCGAATTTCTTGGTCCGGGCAGGAAACGAAACGAAACGACGCGACACGGTGAATTAAAAGCTGGTATCAGGAGGAAAGCTTCTTTTCGGCCACCATTCGCGGTAATACGAATTTATGGCGCGCCTTCCAATGGCATTTCGTGTTTCGTCTTTATCGACGCGCTACTTTCAACGTTTCGCGTCCGAGCAACGTTGCGCGACAGGTATATTCTTATTTATTTTAGTCGTGGTGATAATAAAATGCGCAGCGCGAGATATAAAAGAGAGTAGTAACTTTATATGTTTTGGAATTATTTGTCTGCATCGTGAAATTAATTCTACATGCGATGGAATTTAATTAAAAAGTAGTTGAAATAATTAGGAAATTGGTACTAACGAATTTTATGTTAAAGATAAATCAGAGAATAGAAAATTAATTAATACTGCTCACATTGGTTGTAATAAATTTTAGAAATATAAAATAATATTTATAAGTAACTCGTACATTATTAACATTTAATAATATCTAATCTTCAAAACAGCGTGAAGATAATTCAATTTTGTGACGCCCGAGTGTTATAGTTATACATATTGTCATTTAAATTCCATGGAGAACAACATTAAATGATCTATGAAATTAAACATTATCTCTTCACAAGTTCAATTCGGTTTCTGTTTGATATGTTAATAAATGTATTCGATTAAACTTTTACCATAGAAGTACGATGTGATATTAAATATTTGATTTGAATAAATTACAACATTGTATATTTTTAACATTCTATTCTGTGAGAAATTCGATAATATTCGTGACGAATTCTAATATATTATCGATGATATTTGCAAAATACGTAAATGGATTATTCGATTTAATTCAGTTTCGTAAACGTCGATTTTAATATTGATTATTTAATGCAGCCCAATTTGGGCCATCTCGTTAAGAGATTCGCTGCCAAAGTATCAATAATTAAATTACCTGAATAAAATAATACCAATTGAGCAAACACACGGAATATCGATATTAAATTGGACGTTTACAATACTCTAAATAAATTATCGGACCAACGAATGAAATTTTCAAAACCCTTCTGCAACTGAACCTTAACCGTATCTAAATTAACGTTAAATAGGATTATTTGGCCAATTTCATTTCGTGTACTTTATCGCTTCAAGTAAAATACAGAACAATACTACAAATTCTTACGGAATCAAATTTACTAACTGCGAATTGCCAATATTTGTGTATTTATGGAAAATTTAAAAATAAAAAGTATTTAAAGAACATATATGTAATATTCGAAAATACGTAAAATGAGAAACGAAGAATAAAAGAATGTTAAAATATGAAAATTGTAAAAATAAATACGCTTTACAATATTTAATAAATAAAACAAACTCCTAATTTCTTTACACATGTAATTCCTTTAATTATATTCATAAAAATCTGCAGCATATAGTGCATTGTTATAATACTATCTTCAATAATATTTCATAATCGTGATCTAAAATAAATAGTCGTAAATAAAAAAAAGTTGTAGCCACAACAGAAACTAACGCAATAGATTCTCTTCTACATTCTATACTTTTTACCCCAGATTCCTATCTTAATTTTCAATATCTGCCAACTAAAATAAATCGAAACTTCCGCTCGCACTACGAAAAATTGTACGCATAACGTAAACCGATAATTAGATTCTCCGCCTTAAATTATTCGTCTATCATAACCCTTGACGAGCAGACCTCGCGACTGAAAATAATTAAAAAATTCCTCTATTCACCGAACAGAAGAATGCATTAATTATAGGAAGCAGTGAAATGAACCTCAACCAAGTAAATTCAAATTAAACGAGTCCTCTTCGAGTTCCAACGAACCCTTGTAAAGTAAATACATCCAGCAGGAAGCCATCGAAGCGAAAGAAAAATGCTCTTGATCTCAGAAAATAGAAATTCTCTGCCATGGTACTAGAAGAACGAGAGAAAGAAACAGAAAGAAGATGAACCAACGGATATGTTGCTGCAAAAGTTGCCCATTCGAGGCCAGAGGATAGCACAGAGTAAATTCCCTAAAGCAAAAATCATGCGCCTCACGGGTTGCTTGTTACCTGTCGAAATATTGCAGCGTGATATCGAAACGGCCGCAATGCGTTGGGTTCGACACTATCCCAGATGGAGAACCCGGATGGCGTGACAAATTGCCACGAACGTTCTGGAGCACGAGGCCGGTAATATAGCAACAACAAGGAAAACGAGAAACGTAGAAAATCCATTTTGGTATTGAAAATGAGTGCTGTATGATCACTGATAAATATTAATTCCAATGACTCTATTCTCTTTTGTACCCGCCCGAATTTCTCTGCGAGGAATTTTCCATTCTTTCTGGTGATTTTCCTAATCTTTATCCAGGTATCTCGATTTCTTCAATTTTACTCGAGCATTTTTTCCTCTTAACCCCTTGACGCGCAAATATTTCTTCATACGTTGATGGAGATAAATATACTTTATTTCGCGATAAAAGACAATTAAAAATGCAAACGAGTGCGTAATATATTTTTCGTAATATTCGTAGATTAATTCATAAAAGGTAGCTTAAATTCGCCAGAATCAATGAATGTCTGTATACGTCACAGTCATGTACGTTAACTAGGTATTTTTTCCTTCATTTTCTTCTTCTCTCGGTCTTTTGTACCTTTCAATTATCGTTAGAATTTACAGGGAATATAAATAGCTTATATTCTCCTATACTGTTTCTACTCGAAAATATCTATTATATTATACATGGATTAAATACAAGAAAAGGCAATTAAAATTGAAAGCAAGTGGTAAAAATAGTTCATTGTGTCTTTATTTCTCATAAAATAGAGAAAACATACAATATAATATTCCCTTTTGAGGACGTGGCTTTGTGCCCGATGCTTTTAGCTCCAGCTATAAATTCAATTTCGTGATGTGCATTAAGAAGACAAGACACCAAAGAGAATAATTAAAATAACGTGATGTAATTCTAAAACGTCTACTAATATCAATACACAATTGTTAACTCTTAAAAGTCGAGAATTTCCATTGTAAAGATCTACTTTATTAACTTACATATATCATATAATGACGAAGACATTTAGCAACAGGTATTTTAATCTGTGTAAGGCTCCACCGTAGAACTGACGGATAATTAGTCCGCTTAAAGTCACTAAACTCACCTGTTCACGCGGAATCAATTTTCAAATAATTATTTATAACTGACACATTATCTATTTTCTCGTCAATATCTACTAGTAGACGTACAGTTGTACGTAACTGTCAAAGATAAGATCAAAGATACGATAAAGATGAAATTAAAGAGTGCTTTTTAATAAATTCCATATACACCACCGTTCCATAAAATATGCAAAAACATTCGTGCAAATGAAATGTGAAACTAATTTTCGATCAACACTACACGCTGTAAACTATACATTGTCATGCGAGACTCGAATCAACCGCATAACTTAATGATTCTAATCGGCCGGAAAACGACTATAATTACAGCGAACCCCATCAAATCCGGGAAACACGCGCGTAACTCGATAATTAGATGAAGGCGCACGGAACTCGAACGCGACTGCACACGTCTACGCTTTGGACCCACGTTGACGCGCACAACCCGATTTCGTTCGAGGAAAAATCGGATAACGAGGAAATTTCCGGGCAACGACTTTCCACGACGAGAAAGAGGCTCGCGAGGGTTTTATTTCGCTCGGCTATCGACAAACCATAAACGATTACGCGCACGCAAGCTCGCAGCGGTCGTCGTCTATGCGCGAGATTTCGATGCACCGCTACTACCCAGAGATCGATGAAATAACGTGCCTCTGTAACTTGGTAAAACGCGGTTATTGCGGGAGATTCGTTATGGATCCACGGCGTTCGTCCTCTCTTTCAACATCGTTTAACACCACGAATTACGCCCGAGACACAGCGGTTCATGAAGGTATTCGGAACACTTGTAAACTTTCTCCTTTACGCATACATTGTATTACGCGCGTTACACGAAACATTTTGAAATTTGAAAGTGTCGAGGTGCTGTGATGAGATCCGATTACGATATTGGCAAATATCCAAATTACGATATCAGCAAAGTTTAAAACATGAATTATACGCATACGTATGTCGTTCAATTTTATTATATGATTTCGATACGACAGATAATTGACTGTTTAAATACTTCCGTGATCTCTGTGAAACTTGTATAATTGTACTAAATATATCTGAATTTTTTGTATAAATGTTACGCATATAATTATGGAAAAACGAGATAAATAAATTATTCCTTCGTTAGATAAATTTTACGAAATAACGCGTTCATGTGGTTCTTTTAACAAAAAGGCGAATAAACTTATTACTCGACTTAATTGTCTTCTACCGTCTTAGAGTAATAGCTTGTCCCAGTTACGATGCTTGGCACATTGTTACATGTACATAAATTACTAGATATTTAGTAGCCATTATAAATCTACCGAAATGTCTAGATACTCGCGAATGATAGTATACGTATAACAGAGATTTTGAGAATTTCGCCTGACCTCGTAAAGATAGAATGGATATGGTGGTTTCCGAGGCGTGTTACACACGCGGAGATGGCTATACACTCGTGTTTGAATATTGCATACGTCGCTCGATACAGCGACGGCGACGTTACGTAACGTGGGAAACAACAGGCAGAGATCGTATACCCGGTGTGTGTTTTTCGCGATGCGTTTCGAGTGTTGGGGCGTGAGTGGAAAGCAGAATGTGGGTTATTGTCGTCCGAATGGAAATCGATTTGTTGAGCCTGCAGTTGTGAACGGTTGATGCGCTTCTTCTGCTTCTGTTTTTTCATCTATGCGCTAGATGTTTCTCTTTTTCGGCCACTTTTCTTCTCTTTTCGATTTTGGAGGGAAAACAGCGGCGATTGTTCCGGAGTAACTCTTTCATATTTCATCTTTTTTAATACTCCTTGTGACCTTTCCTTTTTTCATTCATGGGCACACACTTCTTTGTTTTTAACTATAATTATATAGAACAAATTTTTGGTTATTCATTTTTCGTACGCTTAAATTTCAGCCTTTCGACGATTGATATCAAGCTCAACTGCTATTTGTTTCCAGCTTAGATCTCTCATTTCGTTTTCTATTTTTATTTCTTCCAACAGTTACTTATCCATTTTTAGTATCAACGTGTTTAACTAATTTGGTGTATTAGTTGCACGCGGAATTCAGAAAATTGAGAGAAAGTCCCAAGAATCAGGAGAGAATTGTACGTAGACCATAGCGGTGGAAGTCTGAGTATATCTAAGCCATTCTCGCTAGTGGTTCCTCGGTACTCGTAGTCATCTACTTTACTACTAGCGAGAGAGAACCTATTAAGGACTTCTTCATGCGGTTTGACTACTTCTTCTTGCGTTACTATTCATTTCCTATATTTTTAGATAATACTTTTTCTGTTGATATTTTATTATTTATTACTCATTAGTCGTTACACTTAACGTATTTTCTCTTAAAGACTTCTGCATTTACTAGAATTTTATACGTGCGTAATTCTCAAGGCATAGTCGCTCTATTAACGTGTAATAGCAGCTGTTCTTTTCCTACAGGGAACTTTTGCGAATAACGCGGAACATTGTCTTTTATAGTCACGTTATTACGCTCCCGTATGGAGCCTTTTCTGAAGCTACAGAAATCTGCAAAGAGCCAGAGGTAGAAAACACAAGCGAAAACATGAAAGCTTACCATATGAGAGAAACCAAGTAAGGGGAGAATATTTAGAAAGCCATGTAAGCCGCAAGAAAACATTTTTTAATCATATAACATTCGGTCAATTTAATTTTCCCACTGCAGAGATACAAGAACCGATTGCAACTTTACATCCAACTTTCTGGTATTCAAACAGAAATTCTTTACGCGAGGTATTGGGTAACAATTTAAAGGACTTTAAAAAAGATTGCAAAGACAATTAACATTTAACGTTTAAAGGAAATTCGTCAGAGAAGATAATCGAAGAGACCTCGAAAAATTCCAAAGATTACTTCATTCACAATTTTCTAACATTCGAACATAACTTCTTACCTAACTCTTCCACATCCAAACGTACCTTTAAACCTAATCTTTCAACGTTTGAGAAAAATCTTCACGAAAAGCAACCCAAAATTTCCAAGTGAAAGGAACATCAAATAAAATTTCATATCCCACTTTTAAACATTTAAATAAAATTTTCCATACAAAACAATCCTTTGCTCAGAAAAAGAAAAAATCCAAAAACACGAAACCATTAATCTACTCTACGACCTGAACATATGAGAAAAATAACGGGAAATAAAAGGAAGCCTATGGCCCATCGATTTTCCCCGAAAAAAGAACAGGCGTAAACAAAAGAACCCATTCTTTAACGATCGATCTCTCGATTCTAGAAACCAGAATGTCTCTCTGCCTCTTATCTCGGAAAAGGGAGGAAGAAAAGCGTTTGAACGAAGGTCGGTTCGCGCATGGGATGAAAAGCGTGTGTTGCGATTTCGAGGATCGAATTCCTCGACAAGTTGCGAGTGGAACGCCTCCCCTTAGCTCTCGTACAATTTCGAGGACTCTTCTAGGCGAACGTACGAGGAAAACTCGTGGAATTTTGAGGGGAAGACACGTGCTACGTGTATCCCGACCTATACACCCACGCGTACATCCAGTCTCTGTCTTTGTGCTTCTCAGACGAATAGCGGAATGTTCAATGATCACGCTAATGGATTACGGTTAGCTTGATTTTAATCGAACCCTAGTGTACACGGAGACTCGGGCTTCAACCATTTAGATATTGCATCCTGGATAAGGAACTAGGATAAAGGACCAGGTAATTGGTAACAGTGGCCCAGCCATGTTTCGTGGTGTGTTTAATTTTGCAGAAGCAGAAATAATTGAGTGGAAGTGTCAAATACGGGTCTGAAGCACATGTAACAGACTTTGGGGAAAAGCTTCTTAAGTTGAAAATAGTTACGATGTTTCTTTCGTTCAACATTATGTCGCTTTCCAACGAAATATTACACTTCGTGAACCTATCGCTTATTTTTAAAAACTTGTGTCTTTGAATTTTTTACAAATCGTTCTTCCATTTACCTACGTCATATTAAAATATTCCTTTTAATTGACGCGTTAAAACTAATTCAGTTCAAAACTCAATTCGAATATATATGGCTTCCCGATATTTGTGGTTCTCCGAATTTTTTAACAAAATGTACTAGTAGAAACAAGATCGAAGCTCGAAGAACTATAAATATGTCGTCTAATAATTTATAATAGATAATATAATTTAGAATTAATTAATTCAAATAGCAACTACTCCTCCAACTAATCTCCTCTCTAAGAGGAATCTTCATCATCGGAAGGATCTGGCTGAAACTTCTATACTTCTCCCTCTCGCAGCTATCAAACATCAAACGAAAAACAGAAGATTTTCCGTAGAATTTTCCCAAACGCAACCTAGTGCTTCCAGAGGAACACGGTAATACTCACTTTCGCCCTGATCGGGCTAATGGATTTCAGCTTCGATAATCTTAATCAAGTAAGCCTGGAGCAGCCATCGAATGCACGCGAGTGATATTAAGGTCTTAATATTTGAAATCAAACTTCCGGACTTACAAGGTCGCTCGACTAGCACCGCCTCCTAGCAGCCAGTCAACCTTTTAAACATTAAGTTGCGAGGAAGCAGATACGTCTCGCCGTAGAAAGAGAAGAAGAGATAATGCCAACGAAATCTCGAGATTTCTTAGCGAAAGTTGCATTAGCTACTGGAAGGATGTAGTTTTAGTTGCGAACTGCTGCTTCGCGTCCTAACAACCAACGTTTCCGCTGATGTTTCAGACGAATTCGTTGACAATTTCTGTTTTACTATTATTCGTAATCCCTTCGCTATTTCGCTTCGTCCATGTCCTCCTGTAGACGTGTTACTTTCACTGTACAAGTTTCTGCTTATTCCTCGTGTTGGTTCTCCTTTTTGGAATTGAGAACAATTAACGTGGAATGGGAGAACAACCCTCGTGTTCCACCCTTCGAGTCGTAGATCAGGCGATTAACGCGGGTACCGTAGATCCTTGTTCGGAGGTTTCGGTTTGGAGGATACAGATAACGCGTTCCAATTTTTACGACCGGTTTTAATACCTTTAATCATATAATATGTGATTAACGCGGTTTTTAATGGCAGAGAAATTATAGTTCTCAGATTTCACGAGATACTAAAATAATTCTTTCTCTGGATAATCAGAAAGAAATGGCGATTTCTGTGCGTTCCTTGGATTTTGAAAAGTATATTTAATATAATAGTATAATTTCCGATTAACGCGTTCTTTAGCGAAAAAGAAATCAGAATTCTCGCGTTTCGATGAAATGATCCTCTCGAAATATTAAAAATACTGTTTTTAGATAATTAACGAAGAATGGATGATGCTATACATTCCTGAAGCTTTATGGAACATTTTTGGGATAATCGTATAATTTGTGATTAATGCGTTCTTTAATGAAAAAGATCACATGTCTTAAATCTTGGCAAAATTATTCTGACAATTATTTAATTGCGAAATAATTATTTGCAGGATTTCTTTCAAAATCACAGCTTCTTGAAATATCGACAAACTCGCACAGTCGATATTCTCGTCGAGCAACTGAGCTTGGAGCTGCGTTTCGCACGCTCGTGAATTTTCAATTCCATTGTGCGCTGGCCGTTGTTTAAATTGGCCTGGTTGCTCTTTGATGTAAATTTGACGCCAGCGAAACACCCGGAGGAATTCATACCTACCCTGTGCAATTGTATTCGCAACCACCCTGCTTCGAATCCTGCTGTACACCACTTCTTGTAATGTAGCTTCAACTCCTTGTAATGTAGCTGCGTAATCTCAAATGTTCTCAAAATATTCCACAATTTGTTAAGACAATGAAAATTTTGGATACACGTCCCTAATAATTTATTTAATTTCTCATAGAAACAGTGTTATTTGCGTTCGTAATATTGGAATTGAAATTATTATTTATTGATAATTGCGATAACAAATGGTCCGTGGATTTTTACCACTAACAGATTATGTTTTGGTAAAAATTCTTATCATAACAGAGAATGCATGATAATCGCTAATTTCCTCTAACTATTTAGAATCTACAGAGAGGTTTATTTTAAAACCTGTACATTTGATAACTCGCTTGAATCTCAGGCAATAGGCTTAAACAAGTCCGAGTTTGATCATATTTTGTATCAAACTTTGCAAATATAGAATAAGAGAAAAATATAAAATTTAAAAAGAAAAGAAAGTACTAGCAATTTTTCCCTATATCGAATTAATTCTTGAAAATACAACGATTAGAAGCTTGTATTATTTCAAACGTAATTATTTTGTACGAAATTTTTCAGAAATATAATCCGAGAGAAAATTTACTGTGTAAATTGCTGGTAAAATTTTAATTCTTAAAAGCGTAAATTTTCCAGGGGAATTAATTATCCGCTTGCATTCGCAGGAACAAACAAGGATTTCTCGTGTTTGAGCGATAAAACGTTCCCTTAACCGGCAGTATTTTGATTATGCGAACGTTATCTATAATTCCGATTCATACGGCCGGTAAGGTTTAATTTCGGACAGACGGGGAATGGGATTCTTAATCAAGCCTCCGAAAATCCCTTTTCTGTTCGCGGAAGCCGCTTCCTTCCAGACTAGTCTATCATCAGATATTGGCCTCGCAGCTCTAGGCCAAATTTTAATGAGAAAACTTAATGAGCGTTCCGTGTTCTGACACGCATTTCCCAGTCTGATTATGCATCCAGAGTGGCCGGAGCAACGAATGAGAGATAGAACGATGGACGATGGAACGGGTGGTCCCTTTGTGTTCATTACAGAGGGCGGATCCGGAAACTACGTTTGATCCTGTGATTTCCTGATCTACAGGATGGTTTATGACATTCGGACTGCATTTTTGCGAAACTGAGAGGCTGAGATCGACATACTAAGATAAAGATAAGTATTAAATAGAAATTATTATTATTATTACATTAAAGAAAAAAGAATTAAAATAATTGAGATGATTGAAATTTATTGATTATATTGGACAACTACGGATGATATCTTTTCTGGTATTTATTTTTATATTAATTAAGTGATAATATAATGATAGAACAAGTTATGATATAATATTGAGGAACGAGCTTCTTGAGCTTGTGCTTAGGACAGAAAAGATTGGAACGTTCAATGAACAACGTTCAGTTCGCGTCAAATTACTAGAAGAATTTTTATCTGATCTTTTCTAGGAATATATTTTACACGTTTTAATTAATTTTAGGATAGAAAAGATTGACACGTTTAATGAACAACGTTTATTATATATAATAACGAATTTTTTTATTTTAAACCCTTTAATCGTCTTCGTTTTGCTCCTATGCTATACATATTTAAACATATTTCGTACAGGAATTTCAATGAACGTACATCATATTCGTAGTTGAAGAAAAAATTAGAATCAATGTACGTGTCTAACTTTAATTTCTCGTTTTAAACATTGAACTTCACAATTGTAGAAACACGTTCGGTTAAAGGATGATAGGGATAAAGGTTAAACAAACACCTTGGAATAGGAGGTTCGTTGAACGCTGCCACTGAAATCCCCATTCACTTAAAACCGGCAATCCTTCCCAGCACGATAAACACTCTAACCACAATGTCGTAACTGAAAACCATCGTGATCAAACTAAAACCACGTGTTTCACGTTTATGAGCATGCTAGAAGTTCCGTTTGCATTCATCAGGAACACGCAGCGGAACGAAAGATCTCTCTCTCTCTGTCTTTCTCTCTCGAAAACGGAGAAAGGGAGAGCTAGAAGTCAAAACCCAGGCGAAAGCACGAAACGAGAGCGTATTACTAGCCCGATAGCGTGTTTCGTGAAACAATGCAACCGCCATATTAACCGTCGGAGGGCCGTCGACGGCGGGCATTTTACGGCACAAAGCCCCGTTGAATTACGTTTTCGAGCAACAGTCTATTCGTCGAACCGGCGCAGAACTTCGCGAGCAGAAGGTGGCTTCAACCGAAAGAGACGATGAGAGAAAGAGAGCGAGAGGAGGGAGGCGCTTAATTTCCTGCTTTAAATGCAGAACAGAAAGCGAACAGGGGCAAGATGAAAAACCGAAATCGAATCGAGAGTCCGTTCGTCTAGATGGCTACACGCTTCCGTCTGCCAACCGATAATTGACTTTTCCGCGAAACAAACCGAAATCCGGCAAGTTTAAGCCACAGTTTGGAATTTTTCTTTATCTCCCCGGAGTTTATCATAGAGTCGTGAAAGGAGGGGGCGAGCGAAATGCATGGAGATTCGGGAGATTATTCTTAAAGAAATTGCGAGGCAAGTGACAAAAACGACGTATTGTGTGCGTTACGTTCTTCGACTACTCACATTTTTTTATTATTATTATTATTTAATTTGTACTTTGCAATTTGTCCAGCTGGACATTTGGTAAACTTTTTCTAACTTTAATGAGATCAGTGGGATGGTTTCTTCTTAGTCTTCTTTCTATGAGAGTTTTGCTCGCTTCAGCAGCCAGCTGGTTTGAATGTGTTTCCTTGTATTTTTCTGCGTACCTGATTTCTTCTTTGACTGTTGGTTTTAAGTCTTTGCGTATATCCTCGTTTCTGACATACCATGCAGAGTTCACTATTGTTCTCAGTATGTTCGATTGTAGCGACTCTAGTTTATTTACGTGGCTTATCGACTACTCGAATGGATAATTCATTCTACTAGTCAGAAGCCAGACTTTCACAAGATGTGCGGTGGAATAAATATTGTGAAAAATGATCCATACGGCCTGATTTGTCATATCCTTCCTAGAACCAGATTTTCATTGTAAATGAGGAATAAAATTCCGATAGAATATTTCATTAGTGCTGGTAATCTTTGGGCAAAAATAAGTCACAATTCAGGCAATTATGAACTTCGTTTCGTACGTCTTAAATTATTAAACTATCTACGAAGTGACCAGCGGTTATTCATACGATCCAAATGATTATGATCCTAATAGGCAGTGTGCATGAGAATGATGAAATTATGAAAAGGTGATTTTATTTTGGAATTATAATTTTGTTAAAGTGGTCAGCACTTCTAGGAAAACTCTACATCTGTACTGTTTAGTTTCCTCAGTCACTGAAGCCATCGAGAGTGTACAGACGATAGACAGGCGACGATGGCAGACCATAAACATTAGACAGGCGACGATGGCTTTTCATACTTGTATCTATTTGTTATCGTTAAATATATTTGCTACTTTTACCATTTATCCACGCGTTCTTCGATCCTTATAACTCCAATAACCTCAACAAATTTAAATAGTGTACTCGCGTTGCGTAATATTTGGGCTGCCCATCTTACCTGAATTTCGGTATAAAACGGCGATCTGTAATCTGTTGTACGGTTCGCTGGATAACAATGAAGTTGTTACTTGGTTAAGAAGAAACTACGTGATACTCGAATAAGTATTATAACTTTATACTATATTATAACATACAGAAGGTGCTCATCCGTGGACAGTAATTTACAAGATGTCAAGGTATGGTACTGGGGCATTTTGCGAGGAAATGTCTTTTAGTATCCTGCATGTACAAGATGGGTTACACAACATGAAACACGAAACGTTGTTTCGTACTCGAGAGACAAAAGTGTTTAAATAAAATATGTCACACGAAATTCGACAAAAATAGAAGAATTCTGAATAAATATACTATACGGAAATATTTTTCACATCAAATTTTGACGAAGGCAATCTTTTAAGAATATAACATTCTAATACATAAAAATAAAAAATTGAAATTAATTTCATTTAAGTTAAAACGTGAAAATATGTTAGATTGAATATTGCAGAGTCGTTAGAAAAAGTATCTAAAATAAATTATCTAGGAATAGAAATGAAACAATTTTGAATAAAAATATAATAAAGGATACTGTTTACCAGAGAACGAAGGTAATTTTTTTTTTTTAAATTTAACGCACACGATATTACATTAGATTAGATAAAATTATTAAAAACGCAACTTCTGAAATATATATTCACGTATAAAATAAATAATAAAACATTAGTACGTTTGCACGGTTCGTATTCATAGATACAATTTATCTGCTATTAAGTCGAAATTACATACATTCTCGATGACGTTCGACTATTCCAAATAATATGACGCTGTGTATTATCCAGTCATCACGGATAAATACTTTAACACTCTGAAAATCCATGAATATTAATAAGGAAGCCGCAAATTAATGGTTTCCCGAAGTAAATATTACACGTCAGCGTGTAATTAACAATCATTGATTGAAATTACGCATTCAATTATATATATATATATATAATGCGTAATTTCAATATATATATATATATATATATATATATCTGAATCCTGGAAATACGTATAAAAAGGTCTGTGTATGTCTATGATACGCTTTCAGCACGGAGATATTTCCGAATAAAAAATTTCGTTAAATTTGAAAAATATTTAACGAACCGCTGTTACTTTTGACGAAAAATTGGAAATATTTTAATGCACCCTGATATTCGAGGTTTTCTACAAACTAACTAGTGGACTGTCGAAAACTTATCGACCAACAATTAATTAGCAAAATTTTATTCGACTATATACGCTACAGATTTTATACCTTTTTATTCGAAAAATGGAGTTAGAGCAGTTTTGATTAATTCTTCTAAATATAAAAGCATATTTTGTAAAAGAAAAAAGATTATTAGATTCTAACTATCAGATTGTGCGGGTTTTAATGCAAATTTGTATTTTTATATGCACATTTAAAAAAATAAAAGTTAAATGGAAATTCCTTCTACATATTAGAGATTATTTTTATTTTATTATTATTTTGTATAATACATTTGTATATTATATACATCTTTCAATTTTGCACATAAGTAAAAATATGCCATCGTTATAAATGTATTTAATGAAAAAATTGTGCAACAGATGTTTAAAAATACCCTGCTAGGACTGAATTTTTTAGCCTGTGAGAAACTTGTTCCTATACTAAAAATTACTTTCATTCGTAATAGACACTAAGAACACATTCTTTTGCAATGATTTTATAGAAAAGAAAATAATGCACAAAAATTTCAGCGATTTCAGCGAAATACATAAATACATTTATCTTATAAATATATTTAATTAATTTACTTTGAATATAAAGGGATTAAGGGGAAACCTTTACAGACCAATGTATATTTTGAGGATTCTGAAAATTTCAATATTTAATATTATTCAATCTAATATTTAATAATATCCTAAAGGGAAATCTTCTGCTTTGTAATAGCTTATGCACAAAAAGCTGAAAACGATATCGAAACAAAAATACATCGAAGTTCTGCCGCGTTAAAAATATTTTGCGGAATTTCTGCAAGGGAGAAATAGACTCTGCGGAATAAATTATGGAAATAGAATGCTGTACCAGTTGCGGAAGTACGAAATGCTCCAAACACCAAGTATCGATCAAAGTCGTCTTCCTCTGCTTCGCTGTTTATTCAGTAATTTACTTCATTATTTATACACATTAATAATTCGAGCTTTGCAGAAAAATCTTTACTTTCACTTCAAATTTATTTAACACGACGTGTAACGCGGAAAATAATTCTACGAAAGATAAAGGCATAATCGAAACATGAAAAAGTACAAGTTTCAAGATCACGTGAACTATGTGCTGAACTGTGTGCACTCGCGTACTCGGCCCCAGGAGTGGCTTTAAGTGCGATCACTGCATTGTAGTAGCTAAGTATAGTATTATATCGTATCCAAGAGAGCCTCAAAAGGGTGTCCACAGTGATCGTTTAGAAAGAATGGTCGGCAAAGTGCCACGATTCTGTCATCGCCAATCGTGTTACATTTTTTATTTTACCGAGTCGCCATAAAAAATTCCAAAAAATACAAAATATAAAACATAGATAATTAGAAGATCTACTTGATTAAAATTTCTAGCAAAGTTATAGATATATTTATATCTTGAGTTTCATCTTTTTACCTAATATCATATAGCTATGACATAAAATCTTAATCATTTTATCAGTTTGTACGATTATCTTCTACAAGTTTATTAAATTACATACGTACTTTATCTCTGCAAAATTTCTTTTTCCCATTAAATTGATCGATAATCTACCGAATAATACTAAAGTTAGAAAGTACTAGTTTCGTTGAATATATCCTAATATTCTCAAATATCACAAATTAAAAAATAACTTTCCCTTCCGTAAATTCAACAAGCTTTCTTATTATTTTTCATAGACCTGAGAAAAGGAGATTCTATCCGTGCAATTCCCTTCAATGAAATTAATCTGCAATTCTAAAGATTACACATACACCCTTTCTCTTTTAGAAGAAATTCACTTTTGAGATTTATTCGACAATCCAGCAATCTCCCCCTATGTTCGTTTACCGTAAGTCAGAATAAGTAAGATTTTTGTAATATTCCAGGGTAAGCATACACCGTCGAAAAATGGATTTATTACTCGACCCAGTTTACCTTCTCATTTAATTTCTGAGAAAAATACGAGAACCCGGATTCGTAATATTTCATAGAACACATTAGGAATCGTCGGGTTAAATTCTCCCAGGCATCGCGTTTTCTCATTTTATCGGCTAGATATATATCGAAATCCAGCTCGAACGAAATACAAGGGTTACAGTTGAAATTTAAGCGTTTTCGAGTAGCAAGCCCCGAGATCCAGTTACGACATCTGGCTCTACATCGTTTTTGCGAACTCGTCCCAACGACGCCGAGGAAATATTGTTTGCTGGCTGGACCAATCTGAGCAAACGACGTCCGTCCGGTATTATTCGCAAATAATAGGTGTAGCAGAGGAAATTCCAGTAAAAAGCGACTTAAATTTGAAGGTAAATTAATCGTGCGCCGGAAAAAATTACGAGTGTTTTCGTTGTTTAAATAAAACGAAAATTCTCTGGGTTTTTTTTTAGTCCTTAATTGCTACGTATGTATAATGAAATCGAAACGTGTTAATTTCATGAGAAAATACATACAGTGGCTGTACAAAAGGTGCTGCAAGAGGCAAATATTCTCATTTTCTAATGAAGCGCTTATCTTGTATATATATAGAGTTTAGAATACTATTAAGCGAAATAAGATTTAATAAACTTGCAATTAGTTAATTAGTAAAAATCAATTAATATAAAATGCCATGATAAGTATAGTATAGAAAGAGAAAATATGTTTTGTAGGGTTACTAATAAAAAGGGTAGTTTCGGTAGAACGAACGTCTGTCGTCGACGTACTAAAAGGTTTTCGTTTTCATTCGTTGCATTGTGTTTGTTCGTGCGAAGCAGCCAAGCAATTTTGGAAATTAAGTAATCTCGATCGTTTCTCGACGTTCGTTGGAAACACGTGTAATTGCACGGTCAATGCTCACAATGGCGAAAGAACAAAGAGCTCCGAGGATGATCCTTCGCGATAGGAGGAATCAGCTGGAAATATTTAAAACAAAGAAAATAATTAAAGCACTTAATGGTCTTGAAATTCTTTCTCGACTCAAAGAGAATGACCAAAAAGTAATCTTCGATCCCTTCGCACCAGTGCGAAATTTTCCTAAGTTCCAATGTCCCAGTCATGTCGGTCCGGTGAATACTGTTCTTTAAAAAAATACAAAATAAGCGTTACGTTCGACCGTATCACGACGAAACATAACGATTTCACTAAAAATATCGATAGGCTATAACGCTTTTTAAGCAATTAAGTCGCAAAGAGTCTTCAGTCTCTTCGGAGCGGTGCGAAATTCTTCCAAGTTCCAACGTCCCGGTCATGTCGGTCCGGCGGATGCAATTTTAAAAAAAAGTACAATACATTCTCGCAATTCGTCATTTCCTGATAATTATAATTTACTTATTACAAATAATAAGAAATTAATAGAGATTTCACTAATTTGATCTGTGTCCTTTTTCATCTAAAACATAACCAATAGTAACTATTACGAATGGTTTTATGATATTTAAACGTGAAAGAATGTTCTTAGAAGTACATCTAAATTTCAACGTGGCTTATCGTACTTGATCTTTCAAGGTCGACTGCGATCTTGATTTCGGTTAATGTTCGCGGTGAAACTGGTGTGTGAACGTTGATAAATCGAGGCGAAAACGGTCTCCTACTCGGCGCGCTTTTACTTATAGCTTGGCGCGCAAGAAACTGGCTATCCAATGTCTTCCCTATAAATCACTCTAAGCGTGATCTTCTCACGCTAATTACTCTTTACCTCGCAACAGAATAAAATAACGATGAACATTTTTTACTAACGAGAAGACAGTAACAAGATAGATCAACGTTACAAAGCGTTTTCACTTTTATTAGAGAGAAGCCAAAAATCCCAGTAGCGTCCGACTGAAAGACGACACAGAACGGAAATTAAACTTTCTCATTCTGATACAGACATTCTAATACAGAGAGCAGCTCAAAGGAGAAGCAGCAGGCTACGGCTCGAAAAGGTGGAGAACAAGCGCTAAATGAAACCGAAGAAACGAAACTAGGAGGCACCGGAACGAAGGACGGTCTATTTGAATTCCGACAAGGAGGTTCGTTTTAACGAGAGTGCCTTTATTTCGCACTCGAGGCTCGACAAAATTCACAGGCACCTTGGTTAAAGGGAAGCAAGGAGCAATGAGGGGAATCAAGGACGACACGCGGGCGAGAACGTGGCCTCGACGATTGCCTGTTGGACGAACGAGGACTTGGCAGACTCTCGAGTGTTCAGACTGCATCCGAACAGGGTGAAAAAGGGGACTCGAGAGTGGAGAAAAGTGATATGCGATGAGAGAGAGGAAGATAGAGAGCGGAGAAACGTAGCGGCGCGAGATGAAGAAGGGAAATGGACTGATTGTGATTGTGCCGCGGAAAAAGAGAAAAAGATAGTACGAGAGGCTAGAAGAGGGTGGAAGAGAAGACAGTTAAGATTGTGAAACGGAAAGAGAGAGAAAAGATGCAGAGAAGGGAGGATATTATAGAAAAGGAAAAATGGATGATGTTAAGTCATGAAGAGGAAAGAGAAGGAATGTACAAAGTGCCAGATACAGTTTAATATGCATTGTTTATAACAATTACGAGATAGATACTACCCTGTGGGCTATTATCATATGGGCTACGACAGTTATTGAATGGTTTCATCGCATTGACTACGCAAACAGAAGCAAAGTAGCCCCACAGGCTTGATAGATTGACGTATCGTGTACGAACTTAAATGTTTATGCATTTACGGACAATTTAAATGCATAAAAGAAATGCACGGAGAATGTACATAATATGTACGAATGTCAGTATCGATGAAATATCGGTAAAAGTAACCAAAATTACAATACTTAGGGAGTGAAAGAAATTTCTCCAGCTGTGCTCATGAAAATATAAACACATTACACGTACGTACAAATAATTAACATGCTGAATAGTGTACAAGTACGAATTGGCTTTAAAAAAGAATGTACAGGTGCAAGGAATAGCTGGAAGGATTAAAGTGAAACATAAAACGACGCTCTAATTATTTTGAGTAATATACAGAGAAGCATCCAGTCGAACAAAGAAGATCGATTAACCAGGTACTTAACATGAAAATAATCAAAATGTAGCGAGCAAGAAATTGAAATTAAACTAGGGAAAATGTAACAGCAGTACAATAAGAATGTAAATGTAGCGCAGGTAAATTAGAAGCGCGTAAAGTAGCATAGGAAGCAAAAGGAATAAAATGACGGGGGTAAGCAAGTTCTTGAGCGGGATAAGAGAAGCAAAGTGGCAGAGTTCAGTGGCTCGTTTCCGCCCGTATCGTCGGGCTTTAACATAAAAGAAAACGGTCTGAACCGTGTTGAACGACCGGTGTCTCGGTCGATGGTAATTTTCAGACGATCTCTCGAACGAAGGGGTTTCGCCGTGCTGGCAAACAATCGTCCATGATGGCGTTACGAATCGAGTCTAGTGGGCACGTGGAACGTTCTCTCTGTCGCGGTCTTGAAATTCGTTTCAACGGAACCAGCGCGGCCCTTAACGACGCCCGATGAAAGAGAAAACGAAGGGGGCGAAAGGGGTTTGAAAGTTGGTTCGATCGCGAGTATCATTAGAGCGGAATGAAGGCTGCCTCGTTACGATCGGGCAATTCCACGCAAATGAATTTTCACGACGTTGTTAATTAATTCGGTGTTGGCCTGTTACGCGTTAGGACGCCGCTCTGCCTCGATAATTCGACGACCGTTTAATTGGCGATGCCCTCGCAAATTGACTGTCTCGGCTTTATTATTTTGTAACTTCTGATGCCGAAGAATGTGATATTCTTATACAGGACGGACCAACAAGAAGTACCATCTAAAATAATTCGATACCGATCTTTTCTTTTATCGAAAAAGATTTTAAACGAATTACGTTACATTTCAAGGGACTCGTCGGATGGATGCAATTATGTTCTTTTATATCTTACATTTCCAGAGATGTCAAAGTGACTTTGAGTTCCTTAAGTGACACTGTATATATTTTGTAACATTAATCGATACAATTGGGCATTTCCTACAAAAAAGTATTAACTTATTTCTACCGAAAATCAGTTTGGGTTTTAACATTAATTTGTCAAAACGAAGACAATGTAAAGAGAAGAATACCGTTTCGCGTCTTTTCTTAAAATATCTACCAAATTAATGGTTTTTCGATATAAATAGATTAATACATTTTTATAGAGAATAACGAGCTGCATCGTACAGCTGAATGGTAATTACATTTTACATTTAAAAATATACAATTCTATTTAGGAAGACGTATGTTACCTTCGTATGACCATTACGCGCCGATCTATAAGAAACTGCTTAACTTACATTCGTTTCTTATCTAAATTACTTTTCTTATACAACGCATAGTGTACGCCCAATTTGCATTCGTAGATTGAAACCGTTCAGCCTGTTCGTACATACACACATCATTTTTGCTTTGACAGAAATTCTAATTATTAAACGCTAAAGAAATCGACTTGAAAAGGTTACAGCGAAAGAATAATACATTCTGAAGAGGAGAAATATCGTTGATCAAACGCGGTGAATTAATGTTCTGATATATCATTCGCTTCAATTGCGTTCGTAAGGTTCGTTACAGTTTCGTGTCCTATTCACGTAACTGGCAACAATTTCCATCGCAATTCATGTTACCATTTCATTGAATTAATAAACGTCGTTTTTAGAACCACGCAGCCGAAGAACGTATATAATTGGGCAGTTATGCTGTAAAAATAACTTACGGCTCTGTTTTTTTAAACAACACATGGCGAAATTAAATTCTCACGCTGCTCGTAAACAACGCGAGAATCGTGTGTTTATTCGAACGAATCGATCTCTGGAATCGTGAATATCGAAGTTGCACGCGTGATAAATTCAATAGAATTTTAAATAAATTGACAAAATTCATAAGTAAATTGAAAATCTGAAAATATCGAGAAATTTCCACATTTCTGTATTTCATTCCATCTGGCACACGATTTCGAATTCTCAATGGTCCTTAAGAGCCAACGTAATTGAAAAGACAAAATTCCGACAAATTTTAACGAACTGAACGATCAAACTGGCGAAGATATTCGAAAATCTCGAAACGTAAAAATAGTTGTTCAGACGTTCGTATCATGAATTCTTTAACGCGCGATTTACAACTTTCAAACGCTTCTAATATCCGAGATAGCCGGAAACAAAACGTGAAATCTGCGAGATTTTGCACGAGTATCCTATTAATTCTGAATGGGAAGTGGCAAGAATTTCGCCAGAGGTTATATTATAGAACGGCGCACAAACGTTTCTCAGAGCTGCAAGAGCGTTCCGCCTTATCTAAAAGCGCGAGAATCGTCGTAACGCGAAGACTTGCTTCTTCGAATTGCGTGGACCACAATGGAGAAGATGCGTCGACGTTGCGATCTTCTCCATTATCTGGAGATGGTTGGTTCGCGTAATTCCGGCGCTAGCATATCGTTCAAGGTTAAACATCTCCCCGATAATCCGGAATTCTGCCAACTGTCGGTATGTTGTACGAAACTGTAGTATGCGTGGTAGTATTGTAGATGAAACGATGGTAGCAATCTCGTGGAGTATTTTTGCGGAAAGATAGATGGTGATAGTGGAATGTATGTATATGGATACAGAGTGGCCAAAAAATAAATGATCGAAATAGAGAAGTCTATTCTGCTTGCAGTTGAAATGTACAGTGTACAGTGGCTACAAGAGGTATTTGTACAATGGAATGTATGTAAGTACAGAATGGTACAAAAGCGAGTGCAGTAAACGTTAGTTATATCGATTTGAATTGTTAATTTGAATATTGTACAGGGTGATTCAACAAAAGTGTTTTAAGATTTATATAGGATGCTACAGAAATTAGTGGCCACAGTTTCAAAAGTTACGTTACTTGCCTACGGAGTGAGAAAGTAAATAATTTGGATATTGTACAGAGTGATTCATTGAAGGCCATCTTGATATTCGTATAAATGATTCAAGGCAGGTGTAGTTAAGAGGAAGAAAAATATCGTGGATACTCGTCCTAAGACGAATGATTCTTATGAAAATTGATTAACCCCTAACGCTCCGACTTTTAATTGTGAATATCGATCAGCAATTCCAACTTATTCTCATCATACTTCGACTTGCAAGTTTTTAAGTGTCAGACTTTAAATGCTACAATGACGTGTAAATAATAATATTAAAGTCATTCAAAACAATATAACTTTGATTACAATATTTATATTAATTATAATTGAGTAATGTGTGGCACACTTCGAGTGTAGTACCGCACATCGATGGTGCTTGAGAGGCACACTTAGAGCGTTAAGGAATAAAAAAGATATATCGCAATTCTCATACGAAACGATATTCAGCTTTCAAAGAATAAAACTCTATCGCGTCTGTTTAAAAAATAAGCGTTTCTAGAATCAACCATCTAATCTATATACCGCCCTAAAAAGTACTTAAAACCAACTACAACCAAAACAACCAGCCATTTCCTTTAATACAAGTTATGAAACAAAGATCAACAACTCATCAACCCTTACATACCGTCCAATGCTCCCTAAACGAAGTCGTTAAACTCTGCCCCTGGGCGTAGCAAAGTAACACGAACAATAAAAACGCACCCTTTACAATTTTCAACCGGAGTCTTCGTAAACCTGCACGGTAAACCAGAAGCCAACGTTACAGGCTGCGTTTGCCAGTTACGTCGAGGCGTAGAACAGAGTAACTTCTGGCGTGGCTCACTTCCGCAATAACCGGCGAAAGAAATAACAATCCGGATTAAGCCGAGCTTAAACGCGTTATCAGGACTGATGCTACGGGAGAAGTTCGCTTTCCAAGGTGGCTGTGTTTACGATTATGAGAAACGCGGCAGCCGCTCGCGAAAAGCCAGAATACTTACGGAGGATGGAAGTTACTCTGTTTCTCTTTTTATCGTACGACAGGAGCCAAAGTTTCATTTGTCGTACGCTAAGCGACATCTTCGTTCCCCGGGAAAAGTAGCAGGCCGCTCTTATGGCGAATACAGCGAGGATTGAAGTTGTGGTAATTGGCCTTTAGCTGGGTGAATAGGGTGAGAGTTGGGTAATTGTTATATGGCGACGATTTGGCGTTGTGTTGACTATTGGTCGGGGATATAATTGAACGCGTGGCGTACTCTGGAGGTTGCTTAAATCTATTTGACATGATTTCGATGTAGGCAATGGGTGAACAGTTAGCAGTTTATAAACTCGGCTACTTTCGATAAAATATAATTTAACTGGAAAATTACAAATGGAAAGATCTAGGATGACTTTATTTTCTTGTTAGAGCTATAGTAAGATATTATTAGGAGACAAAATTTATTTTTAATGATTAACGTACGCTGTATAAAATTGGCATCTATAAATGTGAAGCGCATTATGTCGTTACCCTTTGCTCGTTTGATTTTCAAGCTTTACATAAAATATTTTCTGTTTAAACGCTTGATATTCTATTTTCCAATTCTCTCTGTTTTTATGCAAAATTGTTAACGTCGGTTTTTCATCGAAATACCTCACCGAGCAGTTGGAGCGACCGAAGCTACGAAGTTAAAAATTATAGATTCAACACTGGATGCAAATCTGTTTAATCTTGAGATAGATCTTTCGCCTGAAAAATTTTCACCATCATACAAATTCTGAAAAATATATCGTTTTACAGATACAACGAGGAGATTTGTGTATTATACTTTTTCAGATATTGTCGCCATAAGTCAAGCCACATTTGTTTATCTCCATAGCAGGCATCCCCATAACGCGTACGCTAGGAATAATCTAAAGCAGACAACTACACTTCCTACGGACATACCCTCCAAGGAGCAATAGTCGCGAAAGACGAAGTTATAGGGGCAAAGATAAAAGCAAGGATGATAGATAGACCGATCCTATCTCTGAATTCATGCCACCTTATTCCCCAAATCCTCAGGGAAATTTCTCGAAAAAACCGAAACGAAACAGAAGTTCGCGAATCTAATTCAAATTTCAAACATCGATACAACCAAAAGTACCAACAACGATTCACATTGGGCATCTCGTAACAAACGCAACCGTTGTCCACGTTTATCCTTCTCCAGGAATATGAAGAAATATTCCAGCACCCATAATATTTCTTTCATACATTTCTCGTCGCTACTACATTTTTTACAATGATTCAAACAAGACAAATTTCACGGACTGTTGAGGTTATTGGGGTTATAAGGATCGAAGAACGCGTGGATAAATTGTAAAAGTAGCAAATATATTTTAGAATAAATAGTAGATACAAGTATGAATACAGTTGAGCTGGTCTAAATCCGCACGCTGGCAGTGTTACCCTGTAACTGAAAATCCCGAAGCCATCGTCGCCTGTCTAATGTCTATGGTCTGCCATCGTCGCCTGTCTATCGTCTATACACTCTTCATGGCTTCAGAAACTGAGGAAACTAAACAGTACAGATATAGAGTTTTCCTAGAAGTGCTGACCACTTCAACACGGACAAAAAGAATTTCAACAACGCGGACATTTTTTAAAATAATATATATATATTATGACGTAGTATTAGATTGTCCAAAAAGTTTCTTTTATTTCATAAGATAGATGAACAACAATTTCCGTTTTAGGAATTTCTATTATTATTATTACATCCGGTGACTCTGCGGTCGAGACGTCCATCACCTGTGCACATATAAATAAGCGGGTCGCTTAATAATCCTAAGGAACAGCCATAAAACGAGGCTTCTTGAATTAACGTTGAGGCCTTTAAGTAGTATAAAACACCTTCAAATCGAGGCGTTTCTTATCGTTATTGTTCCATCAGGTAAAAAAAAAAAAAAAATGGAAAACGTGGGTTTTCCGATGTTTCACGGGATACCACCCGCAAGCGATCAGTGGTGGGGTGATCTCCACCGAACAAGAGTTTTCCTTAGCGACAACATCGTCACCGGACTTCCACCAGTCACCACATTTCTGGTCAACACCTGTTGGCCGTGCTGGATACACTCGTTCCCGTAAGATCACGAAAAGTTAAGCAGCACTGGGCGCGGGGTGGTCAAAGATGGGTGACCGCTCCGTGTGGATGTTGACGAAGAGGACGCGCTGGGGCTGCGGCGCCCCCGTGAACATAGGAGGACACTGGGGCGTTGGTGGCTCTGGCAGACTAGGAGGTCAAGCGTTTTGGGATGCCTTCCTTCAACCAAGAAGGAAGAACGACGTGCACCCTGGTAGTAATTCGAAAGAGACCCCGGGGCAACCTCATAACGTCGAGAGGTCAACCGTGGGGTTTTAGTCGGTAAGAGTCCGACACTACTCAGTTGTTGTGGTGAGGCAACACTTGAGTGTCCATGAGGATTTCCCCACGTATAAAAAAAAAAAAAAAAGTCACCACATCTCTAGACTCAACCTCCGCCTATAGATCAGTCATCATCTCTAGACTCGATCTACGACTATAGATCAGTCGACATATCTATACTGGATCTACGACTACAGATCAGTCGACAGCTCTGCACTGGGTTCACTACTTTAACTCAGTCAACATATATTGATTAACATATATATGTAAACTCCCTAGAGTTCAAGTGGATAGGGACTCTCTCTGTTTACGGACAGCACGACTTTCTTTGTTTCACGCACAGAGCGACTTTCTTTTGTTTTACGGACAACCATTTTTGAGAGACACGCATTTCTCAAACGAACGGACAAGAGAGCAACATCGGAGATAGACAAGATCACAGAAGAAAGAATAATTATTGAAAACATTGAAGATTGACGGAGAAAGATCGGTAGCTCAGGACGTTGAAAATCGATTCTCGATTTTCAGATAGACATTGCACAGAACTTGTTATTTATTGTTTATTGTTATAGATTAGTATTAATTGTTCTTTACTCCTGTATTTCATTTAAGTATTTTCACAATAAACTCGATTTTCAGACTTCAGAATCGATCACCTTAATACCCCGAGATTTACAATATTGCATATATATACGCAACGAGCGTAATCATCGTGTCTACAAATTGTTGGAAATATATGATATCTTTGAACTGTTACTCAAGTGCTACTCATTAAAACCACTTCTATTATCCTAATCGAAATAGGGAATTTACAACTCCCGCTGACGCGCTTCCTGGCAATCGCGTCTTCCCGCGATTGGTCGATAAAACAATTACGTTCGTGCATAACTGAATAAACTAATATAAAACAAAATACATTATGCGTCTATTATTTCCTTATAAAACGAAAGAAACTTTTCGAACAACCTAATATATTTCAATCTATTGCAGCTAAAACGTATAAAGTTTACGTTGCGGACACGCCTTGACGATGAACAAATGCACAGAATGCGAATGATATACAGAAATATATCAAATATCCAAACTATAGTATAGTGGGTGTTACGGTACTTAGCGTATAAAACAGGTTTATGTTTAAGTTTCGTTCCTTTAAAACTACGAATTTGCATAAACTTCCGCGTTTTCTAGTTACGACATTAACAAAATCGTCAGCATTACAGTCTCCTCAAAGAGGAAGTAAAAAGTAGTCGGCGAACTATTAGGTTGGCAAGTAAGTAATTGCGGATTTTGTCAATAGGTGGTATTTCCAACCCCATAATTATGGATCGCTGTGTGCGAAGAATTCGAGCGCCATCTAACGAAATTTACGAGTCATAAATTGGCGAAACAACGACGCTGTGCGATGGCGCAATTCGACCCCGTAAAAACCGACGCACGGCTTAAATACAATGAACGAGGCGAAGCGACAGCGATAGCAGACCCGCGTGGGTCGACATTTCTCCGAGCAGTGACGTAACCGTATGCAAGCATCGCGAGATGCCCTGGAAACGGATCGTCCAATGGCCACCGTGTCCCCTTTGCCCCCTGACGCGATTTATCTTTATCGTTTCAAAGATTCTAACTCGGACGAGATTGCTCGAACGTTCAACTCGCCCTTTCGCCAAGCTTTTTTTCGAAGTGCTCCCAATGCTTATCGTTTGATTTTCGTTTCGAGAAAAATTTAAAGAATCGAAGAATGGTGGAAAACGTAGCTGTGTCACCAAACGTTACCAGTGACCGATCGAGACAAAGTTTGGTGGATATCGCATGGATGACATGATAGATCTGAAATATAAAATCTTAGATTCGGATCGATCATGATGGCAATTGAAAATTTGTTATCGAAGAAACGAAGAAATCCAAATTTTATACAACGAAGAACAGAGTTCGAAACGTTTAGAAAAAGATCGACAGAGCTGAGTACAATATCTAAGAATGCAACGTCTCGAGACAACAGCGCTTGGCAGTTACGAAGTGAAATTCGAGAACCGAAAGAAGAGACAAGGATAGGAGGATCTAAAAATTTCACAAAGAAGCTTCGAATCGAGGTCATCGAATCAATCTCACGATAAAGAAATCCGATATTCTATCACTATCCTTTGAAGTACAGTTCAACTGCATTTTACCAGGACTTTTAGAATTATCTTCCATCGCTGCGCAGGTTCTGCAGTTGCAAAACTTTGATTTCAGTGCAAGTTACGCTGTAGACTCGCGTAAACTAGCTAAACGCGTTACCCCAAAACGCAACTTTTCCCAAAGTATCAGTTTCCTCCAAACAACTCCACCTGCAGACCTTCGATTTTCCTATATATATATATGTATATATATAGGAAATATATATATATATATATATATATATGTATACTGAGCTACGCGTGTTACATGTACCAACCAAAAGCTCTTCCGTTTCTCTTATTTACAAAAATAACGTTCTTTTATTATCAATTTGTTCCGCGAAAGCGTCAAAATTAACGCTTCATATAGAATCTAATGTTTAAACAAATTATTTCATTAATATCGGTTTAACAAATGCCATAAATTGTATCATTCTCAGTACTGCGTCATGGGTAGTTTCAATGTTAATGATAAAACTGTTTAAAAATAATTATTTTCAGAGAAAAAAGATCGTAGGAAGAAAAACCATTGTACACAGTATACAAAATGTTACGTTCTTAATGATAGTTAGACTGCATATTTCTATACATTTATGGCAAATCTGGTCAAGAATACACAGGATTGCAATCTTGGTTTGACTTTTTGCGTTATACTCGTGAAAATATAAATGTCCATAAATGTCCGGGCTCTAATGATAATGAACTAAATCACATATGACCGACAGAGAGTAAGTTCGTGCTCGGAACATTCAAGAGGGTGAACAGGGCTAAGAAGTGTCGTAAACGTGAACGACTCAAGCGACTAACATTCACAATCGTCACGCGGAAATCGCACTTTTCTCTGGCGTAGCGAGTTTCTAACTTCTCGAGGGAACAATCGTAATGCAACATCAAAGCGAACTGGGGCAAAAAATGCCGGATAACGAAACATGAAAGTCCCGTGACTAAGAACTATTTTAAAAAAAAACCTAACACGAGACGTTATCGTTCTTATAAAAATAAGAAAGGTGAAAATAAAGCGAACAATGCATGTACAGTAAAAGTTGGGGACTAGGAAACAGGAAAGAAAGAAAAGAGAAGAAAGGAAGAAAGAGAGGGAGAAAAGGAAAAGGAGAGAAAAGTAGTAGATTCTTCAATCATTCGTGAGTGTCAACGACACGAGGAACGAGAAACGTTTCGACGAACTTAATAGGATGACGTCTGGTCAAAAACTTCTCGTGATATAAGAATCTAATTACCGACCGAGCTGGATGGATATAAATTTCGCGCGCCAACTATTTCACAAGTTTCGAGGGGCGTTCGAGGACTCGAAAAAGTGGATGGGAAGTTCGGAGGTTCTTCGATGAGCTGAATAAGAACAGAATCGAAGAAGGAGGCTGAGAGCCGGAGGAATTGATTGGTAAACGAAGTAAGAAATCGAAAGATTAGAAAATTCGGCGTATCGCGCGATCGTCGAATCGAAGTAATTGAAAGCATCGAAATGTCGATAAGTGGATAAACTCGACCAACGATAAAGTCGAGCAAGTGGAAACTGGAATACACGAATAGCAAATAAAAAATCGAGGAATAAAAATAATTGAAAATGACTCGAATAAAAATCGAATAATTTTATAACCGAAAAGTTGAAATACTAAAAAGTCAAAGCTTAAATGTTGCGATTCAATTTTCCCCACTACAATGCTAACCAAAAACACACGCAGTTTAAGTTATTATTAATTATCTAACATTAAAAAACTTGAAGGAATCTAGCAATCGAAAAATTGAAACACCAAAAAGTCAAAGTACCAAAATTTGGACCTTATTCCCTTAAAACACTAACAAGAATACGCACATCTAAACCGTCGGCTGTTTTGTCTAAAACGGCGTGGGGTCTCCAGGAATTTATGCGTGTTCACGAAGCATGGTTACGTACGATAAATACGTTCCGAAAAATTCCAAGTAAAAACGTGTTTACACGAAGGTTTTCGTACGACGAACGAGCCGGCGACTCCAAAAATACATCATCCGACCCTACCGTAACGCGCTGCAACTCCATATTTTAAGACGCGTCACCGGAACTGCATAAAAACACGGCACAAGCATGCACACAGAGAAGACAAAGTGCAACGGCGTGTTTCGGTCCCTGTTGAACGTTGCGCGTTATATCACTGTGCAACGAGGGAGCCAGTGACGACGAACGTTGAAATACGTGGGACGTATCTGGTATGACGCGACCAGTGACACAACGCAATTGCAATGCCGGCTGTCACTGTCGCGTTTATTAAGTCATACTTCGCCATGGATTCGACGAAGCATCGGATATTTCTTTGAACTCAAAACGCGCGCGTGTCACAGGGGTAAACGTTCGCAACGTGGATTTTAACAAGATACGAGGTGCAAAGAACACGGTTTTACTACTCTTAATATCTCTATATTAGTGAGGCACGGATGCTTTCAGAGCACGTGAAACGAGTGCATCATGGGAGTACATGTGGCTTGAGTGGAGTGTCAGGCGAAAACAACGCGACGCTGAACCTCTTAAATAACTGACACGTTATCGTTACTGGTTCTTAGAATCGACTTTATGAGGGCGAGTGTTTGATATGGAGTACGTAAACAAATGTAGCACAGATCCGTATCTCGCTCGCACTTAATAAAGAAAACAAATATTGCGATTTTTTAAACATACATAACACTGCTGGCTATAATATTTAGACACTTTACGACGTTAATGTAAATTGAATGCTTTCTATTTGTTTTATAATTATTTTATTACAAACTCGTTAATTCATAGGAAACATATACGTCTTATATCGTAAAATATTGAATAAAGCGAAGTCTGTTAAGATTTTTCAATAAATATAAGGGTTAAGTGTTCTAATACTTATGGTTGGCAGTGCATATCCTACTCTCGTCAGATCTCCACCTACTTAGTTGCATATCGTCTACTGTCTCCCTGTCTCGAAGTTCTAGTGTAGATATATACGTCTGTGACACACATGTTACGTTCGATCGCAGCTTTACGCTCGTTCGGTCCTCTTTCAGCCGGCAGAGCAGAACTCGTGACTTCATGCCCTCGTTCGTGACTCGCTCGTTCGTCAACCGAGTCGAAAGTCGAAACTAGGCACGGTTAACCTATCCTTCCTACTGCAATTTACACTTCCCTTGAAGAGCACGATCAAAATGTCCTTGCATTCGATTTCGCACAAACGACACAACGAGGAGAGGTAAAATGAACCGAGAATTTGATTATCCGGCGCGAAAAGATAGCCGATATCGTATTTCATATCGAAATTAGTTACACGCTTTAACCACTGCATATGAAATTGAGATGCTGACTCACCGGTAGTCTTCTTATCCGACGACACTCCTGTCTGTCACGTTGCACAGCTTATCCAAGTATTCCAATCCACCGTTCTTCGTTTCTTGAATCCTTCGATGAAACGTTCAGGCAACGGTGACGAGTGGCAATATTGAGTAACACTGAACAAAGCACATGAGAAACTTCGATTGATAACCACGCGGTTCGTAGCGTGCTCTTTTGCGACCGAACACGAACCACAAAAACTTTTTAGACGACCTGCACGGCACGAGATCCGACAGCCGACTGACTTCACGCGGATGCTGCGGCGAGCGTGTTGCCACGCGTCCCCTGCCACACGACGCGCACATCCCCACCACTCTCCACTTTCCGTCTCGCTCGCTCGCGCTCGAACTTCCCTAGCTCTTTCTCTTTCTAGGGTTCCCGTTTCTGCACGTGCGAGCAGCATTCAACTTGTCTCCGAGTCGCTTGAATTTTATCAAACACAAGAAAATGGATCTTAACTGAATATCGAACAATTATTTGGTTCCATGATCATTCACAAACATAGAATTTTTTACTTCAGGCTACATCGGATGGGAATATTTCAAAGTGAGATATCTTGGAAATAAGATTGCATATACGTTCCCTTAACCTTAACCTATTCTCCGTATTTCCTTAGCTCTGAGCGAAATATTCGTTCCACAGAAAATATTCAAACAGAAAAGAGGCGATATAACGGAAAATCCACTTGATTCAAAACAACAAACATACGCAGTATTCACGAAAAAAGATACATTTACTTACAAGTCCAAGCGTCTACCTTCGAGATCATTCCACCATCAGTTCACGCTTCGAAAAATCAAATCAAACAATCGAAGTTCTAGACTGTTCGCACGAATTCTCTTTGAATCTGTAGTTCGTGCTCGAGCCTCTACCTGGTTTCGTCGCTTCCTTTATTTCTTCGAGTTTTGTAACATCACACCACGCGTTCGTCGTTGTCTTTCTCTGTCGCGCGTTCTTGTCGCTTCTTTATCCTTCTCTCCGTGGCCGGTGGTCGTTCCATTTTTCTTGCTCCGATGTTCTTTCTCTCGTGAACAGTGGACATCCTCCGCGTCGTCTTCTTTCGCCATTCGACTCATTTCGTCCGCCTTTCCCACGATGCGACGTCTCATTTTCTTCTTAATCGTTTCGCTTTTTCCGTTCTCTCGGTTCTTCCGGTTGCTCGTATAATAGCTTCCTACGCGGTTTGCTTTTCCATCGTAAACGTCTCTTGTTACCGATTCGTTTCATTTCGCCAGCGCGCTCCTTTCGTCCCATCATCACCCTTTTTCGACTTGCTTGGTCTCTGTCGCGCTCATTGATGGCGTTAGCATCCTATTCTTGCCAGTCTTGTCGGCAACAAGATAGCGTGCATTTACACCCGCGTCCGGACGTTACGTTCGCGTCGTTCCATTAGCATAAAGCCCTTCGTACGATCTTTAAGTATCAAAAATTCCGCTTGTAGACGCTTTTGCAGGAAACACGGCGACAAAGTTATAGACGTAACACCCGTTTGTCTAGTAGTTTCATCACTGTTTTCTTTTTCAGGGTGAAAGAGTAAAGGAAAATTTGAACATTCCGCGCTGTATCGAATCGATTTCCAGTTTAACGAGCCTTGCAACAATGGTTGTTTTCTTATCCGTTTATTTTTTGGGACTGCATATTTTTACATTTTTTTATTTTGTGTGAAAAGGTTTGCATGAATTATACGTGATACATAAAAACTAAGGGAAGGATTCGTAATAATACATATTAATCGTCACTGTGATATTTATATAAGTTAATAACAAATTCATGATTGAAATCAGTACGTGTCTTTCTCCTATAAAATTAACATACACACACACAAATTGTAAATTTGAATGATCTAAAACCCTGTGAGTGACGTGTTAATATTAAATAGGCCAGTCATCCATGCGCTCATTAGTTTAGAATATTGTACAAATTATTTAAAACACAGGATTTTAATAATAAAGCAGTGTCTGGATACTTTTAATCAATACTTACCAGTAACGTAAGTTGAGGAGCTTTCTGGTTTCTTCTTCTTGAGGAGATTGGAAGTAATCTTTGGAAAAAAGCATAATCTGCTTAGCGCATCTTATGCTTGGATTGGTAATTGTAACGCTTCTGAAGGAACATTGTTCTTTTATATTTACAAAATAAATACAAATTTCATAAAATAGCCCCACCATTTCATTATAAATATTATATTCTATAGGACCATTTTTCAGAAAATTCCTCAAAAGTCATAACTTTTCATAATAATTTTATAAATATACCGCGGTATTTGTGTGGATATTTCAATTGATTTTTGTACATACATATATTAGTACATACGTTATACATGCATAAAGTATATGCAATACGTATATTTACCATTATTTAAGTATATTCTTCGACAAGAAAGTACTACATTCCACGGGTCCATGTTCCACACAGATCCTCAAAGTTCATAATTTTTTGCAAAAATTGTATAAGTATAGCAGGATAAATTTTTGGATACTTGAACGATTTTTTGTACACATATAGTATATTTATCATTATTTAAAAATATATGCAATGCCATATTTTCCAAATATCCAAATTTATAAATTTATACGTTTTTTATTTAGAAATCTCTTCGATTGCTTTGCAGCGTGAATCACATTATTTGAACAGAAAATACGAATCGCAGTTATTCAATTATATATTCAATTATATATACAATTATATATTCAATCTCGAAGAGCCGAACGGCGCGAGTGAACATCCACGCGCAATTACCGGTCGCGTGGTGTTCCACGGAAAAAGTACGTTGGTTCCATGGAAATACTACGTTGCTTACGGGATTACGCGATGCTCCTCTGTTCATCCAGCTCGATAAAATCGTAAATACACGTTCACGGCCGCGCCAGAGAAAGCGCCGGGATTTAACAAAACAGGTAGAAGGGGAGCACGTTCCGAAAGATTAGCAACAAAGAGACCCCTTTGTCAGGAACTTCCCGTTAAGCGACCATCTTTCCTCCCTTCCTGCCCCGTTCTGTTTCTTTCCAATCTTGCTTTTTCCACCCCCTCCTCGCTAATTCTTCGTCCAACCCCTTTCTTCGTTCCGACCCGATACACGCGCAACGTATAGGTTCTTTCATTCTTGTTGAATGCTGCAATTGAACTGAATCTCCTACTTAGCAGAATGCGATAAGCAAAGTTTACGATGATCGTGTTTGTAATATAAATGTTGGAAGGACAATTCCGGCTGAAATAAACCTTCTTTTATACAAATTTAAATTTGTGTATGTTAAACTGAACTGTATATTGTGCACTCGCTAATTTGTGGATTATGTCTTTTGAATGTGAAAGATTGTTGAAAGACAGAATATCTTTATAAACAGGTTGAAATTATAATTACATGTTTATTTTATAAGAATAACAGATAGATACCTCCCTAGACGTCATAGTGACAGCACTTCACACCTGAAGCACTTTTTAATCAATTAAAAACTCTATCGTTCCTGATCAATCTTTCGATGTTTAAAACAATGAATCACTTCCAGCAATGTTCGGATAATGAAACATCCTGTCCTGTGCGTTTATATATATGCGCGGGCTCGCTGAAACTTTTCGGTTTCGTCTGCATTTTCCCCAGGCAGGTGGTAAGAACGGCGCCGTGGCTGGGAAGACTTTTGCGAACTTGTAAGAAATTAAAGTTTCTTCGTGGAACTCCACCGCAAGTCCTTCTGCATCGTCGTCGCCGGCGTCGTCGTCTTGGTCGTTTACTTCACGATGTGCTATGCTCTATCTAGCTGCCGAAAGTCCAAGCTCCACGCAAGGGATATTGCGAGGAAATAAATCGATCGATCTGCCGATGTATGCAGCGAATTAAGCTGACGTAGCGATAGAAACAATGAGTGGCAGTGGATTTTTCGTGGATATTCAGAAACCAATTTTTGTGATTGTTACTATTACAAAATGCCCGCGAAACACTCAACTCCGTCAAGAACGACTACATTTTGATTGAGTAAATAGACGTGGACGCTGTTCAATTTACGGTCAGCCGACGGTCATTAGTGGCCAGTGAGCCACTTTCTTATGGACAGTATCAGAATGTTCTCTTTTCAACGCCACTACGATGACCATCACTCCATATTAAGAGCGAAAGGAAATAAAATGTATAAGAAAAAAAACAGATTTTTCGAACAGAATTTTTGCAAGTTTTCGCTTAAACTCGAAACTCGAGTTTTCGAAACTCGGTTACTTTCCTACGCGGGTGATCGATGAGGTAGTGAAAAATGGAACTCGAAGATAAGGGCGAAGCATGTTTTCAGGCTCGAAATGGCGAAACAATGTATAGTTGGAACAGAGTATAGGATGTCTCGCGCGACCGGGACAAACTCCGAGATGGTAGAAGATAGAACAGGATTGAATTCTTCAATATACACATATTCAGTCCGAAAGTGATGGGATTCGAAAGATTTTAAGGTTACCTCTGTTTTTTTGAAGAAGCGTATGAAAAATTGATTGGAATCGGAAGCTCTGGCTGTGTTTATGAACGAATTTTGTGCAATAAAATATTCAAGATTGAAGCTTTCATGAACGAAGATGTATTCATGAATGGATGCAGAATTTATGAATGACGAAGTAGTTGAATGGTAGATATATCCAAATGGAACGGTACGGTTTAAAGAGCGTTCATTTAAGAGAGAAAATTAACCTTATCATTTTCATCACTAGCTTCCATAGCTGTTATTTAATTACTATAACTATATCTAATGCACGACATCGTACTTTGCTAAGTTATTAATTAACTATATAATAAATATATTTATTTTTAGTTAAGTTGATCTCAAATTTTAGTACATTCTATCTTCTTTATACAGCCATCTGTATTGTATTGTCATGTTTCTATTATTAATAATTAAAGAAAAAAACAATCTCCTTCGTACATTAAAAAAGTATTCGGTCTTAAAGGATTAATTATAATAACAATTGAAAAGGAGAAACTTCCTAAGATATCGTCAAATGCTCAATAACAAAATATTATTCACTGATGAAGGAACTTCACAAAACTCCTAACAGTCTATCGAAAAGGTAGTAACTTGCGCAAATTATCCAAAGACTACCAGTGAACAATCATCGGTAATTTCCTTAGCTCCTCCTTCTTGCTCTTTGAAGTAGTAAGACAAAGTGGAGAATACGATTATTGTCGAGAGGAAACGTGGAACGAACGGGTCCTTACCTGATTGAACGACAGAATCGATTCACACGCAATAAAAGACATCTCGTGAATACATGATTGCACCTGTATCGAGATCTAAGTCACTGAAAGTTGAACGATATTTCCTTTGTTCTACGTTCGCTTAAAAAGTTCGGTCCCGTTCGTGCGTTTCATCGTCCTGCGAAGAAGAAATCTCCATTTTTCCGCATCCAGCCAATTGCAACGATATACGCAACGGAAATTGTGCGAGAAAGCGTGTCTGAAGAATAGAGGAAGAGACGCAACCTTTCCTTTTAGGGATCTTAGTCTTTTTCGTAAGAGATCTGTAAATATCTTTTTAAATAAAATATATTAATTTTACTGTTCTTTGGATAGTCATCATCCAAACCTACTAACATTTACTCGAAATATTTTCTTCTACTATACATAGTTAAAGTATCGCAGCTGATATATTTGAAAACTATTTTCGGGATATTCAGAAATAAAAAATCAGTTCATTACGATAAAACGCTATCAGCGAATAGGAGCTATCGCCAGATGATAAATTGTTCCGTTCACATGTTACCCGACAAAAAGGAAAAATAAACCACGTATTCGTAATCAATCAGAAAATTATGCATGAAAATTATGTCACAGGCTGAACCGTAAAAATCGAAGAACAAACAGTACACGAAAAAAGTGTGCACCGTACACGCGATAGAGCAGAGAAAAAGTCGAATGCTTGCAAGCATGTTTGTAACAACGTCATCGTAAGGACTATTTCTCAGGAAATTCGACGAGTGAGAAAGGCGCATAAATATGCATAAACGCACATATATCAAATAAGCTGCGCACAAGCTAAACCTAGTTGAGAATCGTCCTATCCTGCTCGTGCTCGTAGAAACGTCTCCGATAAAAAGCGGAAGATTATGGTTGTACCTGACCAAGCAGCCGGCTACGATAATTGCAACGTGCCGGCGTAGAAACAGAGCCGGGCAAATGCAGGATATGATAAAGATCCGGGTGGCATGGAGGCCGAGATTAAAAACGTGGAATTACGATTGTGAAACTGCAAGGCGTGATACGTTGTAGTTTACGTCTACCGGGAATACAAATAGTTGGTACAGCGTCCAACCGATGAGAAGAATGATGATTCGATTTGCAATGGTTGCGAACACGCGAGCATACGAACGCAGCGAATTATCGCAGGAAAATTAAATTAACTCTCTAAATTGGCTTATTAATTTTTCGCCTTCGTAATATATCGAATTACGTACGTCGGTTTCGCTCGGAGTCTCTGACATTTGTAGCGAATTATTCACAGAAATATTTCAATTGATATTCACTGATGTTACGATCGGATATCGTCTATTGCAACATGTAATTCACAAAGTAGAAGGATTGATAGATTAAAATAGATCGCTCTCTGTATACACCTTTGATAACATGGACCAAACGCTTATTGCGATTTGGACCGTAAAGGATTAAGATCAATCGAGTTATTTATATCGTCGACAAGAATCTCCTTTCTACGATACTTACATTCCCAACTGTGTATTACAAATTCTAAAAAGACGATATATATATATTACATTGTAAAAGACAATTGTTTTACGGTTATTCTTTCTTATAGTATCATATAACTATGGCATGCAAATCTATCAAGTCCGTAGAATCTCTTCACTTTTTCGCTCGATTGGTACGAATTAATAGAACTGTTCCGTAGTAACGATCTTCTTAGCAATGCCAACGACGAGTTCTGTTTATCGGCTTCTACATTTCATTTTCGCAACATCAAATCTTTGTACTCATATGAAAATGCTAATACATGTTACAAAGTTTAATTGAACTAACGTACGTAACGTTATAATAACACGATGATGTATAAATACTCTTTATAGTCACTGTAAATAGGAATATTTTAATATACATTCAAAAAAATACGTAACATTTTAAACAAAAATAGATCCGAAATGTACAAACAAGAATCTATTTCAATTAAATCATCAAAAATCCTTGCACCTATTTATATGCATCGTACCATCGTAAAATCTGAGACGCTTTAGATTTAGAACCATCGTTTTCTATTATCAGCGAATAACACTCCCTCGCTCCCAACTTTTGTCCATTCCCACTGGATTTTTTTACTTAAACCGAACATTACGTCATTCCCGTTAATATACGCACACGATTTCTTCGAGCAATCCCAAAAGGGGAAAAGGCGCGTCCCGTTGAATGAACGTCGAGGGTAACGGCGATTTGTCACCTGGACGGTCCACCTTTTCTTTCCGAGCTACTCGGTTTACGCATTAATCCTGCCGGATGAAAAAAACCCGCGCAAACAACGTTTCAACGTAACCCGTGCACGCTTTATTTCGTCGCCCCCTTTTACACGGAACTCGCCTGGTTTCCCTATCTTCTTTCTCCTACTTCGTCCTCTTTCATTTTCTCTATTTCCGCTCTCTGTGTCTGCACAAGCAGCGGCCTCCTTCCGTCTTGCTCGCACGCTCCACGTTTCCGCAACTACACGCGCGGAAATTGTTGCATACAGAATACACAGGTCACAGGTATGGTCGCGCTATGACACGCGAGCCCGTAATTAAGCGGGGCTTTAATTTATTACTTGTAATTCACGATTATTAAACAGAGGGCAGGGAGAAAGGGAAAGCGAGCAGCTTTGGCGAAAACTGTCGGCGAGACGTGTAATTAGAGATAATTATGCGAGCGCCGATGAGGAACCAGCGGGTGGGGCGATGGAACGAAGAACATGGCTTGATACACGTCACCTTCGCTAATGATCTCGTCGCGTTGATAATCTTCTAATCGGTGACACGTTATTTGCGTTTGTACTAACTTTCAAGTCAGATACTTATGACTTAATGGATTCTTTTTTCTTCGTCTGTTTCGCGCAGTAGTTACTACTAAAGTAACAGGAACGAATAAACAATAGAAAGAAAAATAGAAATCGTTGATACGTTATTTGCATTTTCATCGACTTTCAGAGAGGATAAAGTGGAAATTAACCAACAATAATCTAATTCAATACTAATCTAAATTATTGATCACATTTACGGTACAACATGTAGTATGTGTACAATATTAATCGGAGATTAAATGGGTTTTCTATATTAACACTCTGCGAACAATGAACCCATATATGCGTTCAGCGTAAGCAATCAGCTTATTGTTAGTCGATAAATCCAGATACACTTTTAGCGGAAACGATCGACGTTGCGTTCACGTAGATTAGTTATTTGATTTAAATAAATATCCAGTATTTAAAAAATGCTTCCGTTCATGCTGATTAATTACAACTCAATTGCTATCGAATATTTATATTAATAATAGGATATTATTATTGTGACTGGAAAAAATGTGAAAAATAATATACATGTGTGGAAAAGTGCAGAAATATGTGCACAATGATTTATTACATCTTGTATAAAAGATGTACAATGTTATAATATTTTATTATAAAACAGTCCTTTATCTATGCACGTGCTTAGATAAGTAGGAATATATGTAAGGAGAAGATGGAAAAATTACAATCAGAATAATTTATAATTTGTGACTGGACAAAATGTGAAAAATAATATACATGTGTGGAAAAGTGCAGAAATGTGTGCACAATGATTTATTACAACATCTTGTATAAAAGATGTACAATGTTATAATATTTTATTATAAAACAGTCCTTTATCTATGCACGTGCTTAGATAAGTAGGAATATAAGTAAGGAGAAGATGGAAAAATTACAATCAGAATAATTTATAATTTGTGACTGGACAAAATGTGAAAAATAATATACATGTGTGGAAAAGTGCAGAAATATGTGCACTATGATTTATTACATCTTGTATAAAAGATGTACAATGTTATAATATTTTATTATAAAACAGTCCTTTATCTATGCACGTGCTTAGGTAAGTAGGAATATAAGTAAGGAGAAGATGGAAAAATTACAATCAGAATAATTTATAATTTATAACTTAATATTGTGCATATGTAACACGTGTGGTTAGGGATGTTTATCTCATGTTTGATGGTACGTATCCAAGTCTATTTCCTTGAATTATCGCGTTTTCAGATGGTCGGGTATCTCCTTTGAATTAGAATGCCAACACCGTGAACATATTCTCGGGTCAGAGGCTGTTTTCTCGAACGCATAAATATTTCATTGAATTTCATATGCACTCCAGGTTGGTGCAACAACGAGTAGCCGCGAATATTTTGCTCGGAACAAACGGCCAGGGACCATGGGAAGCGACTTTTATTTCGTCACGTTTACAAAAGAAACGAGTCTCGCCGTTTTTTCAAAGGGCCATTTATTTACGCGATACGACGAAAAAAGGAAGTAGAGAGACGAATAAAACGAAATTGTAAACGGCAGAGGAAATTTTAAGTTGAAGATTCATAGTTAAAAGCGTTGAAAGGTAAACGTGGAATGCGTTTAAGATCGAATTACTATTGGAATCGAATGGTTGATTTAACACATTTGTCTCGATGAATATCACGATGATCTGACGTTACATGTGTTGTACCAATAACATGCTACTGCTAGATAATTTACTATTTTTTTATCGATATAAAACAAAGTAAAAGTAGTACATGGAATAAAATATAATTTTGTGAGAAGCGATTCTGATGTATTTGATACATACGCATCAAAATATAATCGTTTAAATAAACCTACTTTAGTTCTAAAGCTTGCACAGACATTTATCAGCGAAGAAGAAATCGAAATGAGAACGTAGAATAAAATATAATTTCTTTCCGAGAGAAATTTTCAATATAACGTTTTATATTTTCTCCCGGATCTTTCACGAACATCAGTAGAAGATAAATCGAAAGGAAATAAGTCGGGTCTACAATAAAAACAGAATAAATCGAAAGGAAGACGTAGAATGAAACATAATTTCTTGCAGAAAGGAATAAGATCCTGAATTATATGATATTTGAAGTATTTGTTAGACACCAAAGATCATTATTTAAATAATGGTAGTTTACTTCGGTCCCAGATGTTTGTATCGATGTTTGTTCATTTCCGTTCGCTTTTAGCCGTGGAATTCCTGGCAAAGAGAACCGTTTGCGGCGTTTAATTAGACCATTTGAAGGTTCGGCTGCGAAGGTTACCGTTTGTTCCGGCAGGAAACACAAATACTTTGTGGATCGATTCTGGAAGCAATTTTCATCGGTCTCTTACTTGTTCTCGAAACGCGAGCGATCTGAAATTTTCGAGTGAGCAACGTTTGACCTCCCTCAATTACTCTACAATTATCCAACTGCGTGCAAGTAAATCGCTCGTTCGTAGACGGAACTTTGGAACAGTCAATTTGAAATTATTTTCTTAAGAATAATTTTTAAAACTAATGTGTATATATATAGATAGCGTTTGTAATATTAATGCCGTTATATATTTATCCGTTTGCTTTCGTTTGCTTGAATTTTAAATAGAAAAAGTTTGACCTACCTCGTATGAAATTAATGGGCTTCGCAAACTCGTTTAAGAACTCGTAATTACGTTTTATCATTAATTTTTGCTTTATTACACGTCAATCATTATTCTTTATTTATAATATATGTATACTTCTGAAATCGTATATACGATATACATGTATAAAGTATACAAAGGATTATTCAACTTTTATTTTTAATAAATCTTTATCATACGTATAATTCAGGCTATGATTGAGGAAATGCGTGTAATGAAAAAGTAAAACAGTTACAAATGAATTCCTTCGTGATTCAACATTCATTCAAAATGAATAAATCCACCGCGTGCAATAATAAAAATGTCATTGTTCATTCTACGACACGAAATAAAGAATGCAGGGAGGAATCGTATAAATCGAGGGAACGAGAGGCGACAGCAAGCAACTGCTGCATTATTTTCGCAGACATTAATTTCATATTGTTCGCGGACGCTGAGCGTTCGTCTCTGGATCGATCGATATCGTTGCATCCCGAGAACGTTTCAAAACCGATTAAAGATAGCGATTTCGGCGGGAGGTGGTGAATCTTTAACGAGAGTTATATTCCCGGAGACAATCTCATCGGATCACGGTAAATATCATGCATCGAACACAAGCGCAACGGATACGTGATTCAAGCGCGGTGCAACGAACCCTCCTTCACTGTAAATAATACGGAAACGCTGCGTCTCCGATCGTTCCTCGTCACCACCTTCCATTTATCCACCTTGACGCGATCGACAAAAAGGAAAATGTTTTAGAGCTATAGGATGCTACAAAAATACCGGCCGCTTAAAAGGAAAATGTTCGTGTTTTGATAATAAAAGGATTTAAACTCTGGTAACTTGTTATACGCCAATCAATTCCGTGAAATTTTTACAAAGAACTTCGAGTTAACCTTGTTGATTTTATGATTTTCTTTTTTCTTCGATCCGTATTTATCTTTACAATCTTTTAGTTTGAAACCTGATGAGAAAGAACCATCATAAAATAACGATCCAAGATAGGTTGCTCCATATCAGCTGTTATAAAGTTGAACTTTTTGAAGTGTACAGCGAAATATAGCTGCAATATAGGTAGTCCGAAATGTTTCTTTCGTTTTATAAGGAAATAACAGACGCATAATGTTTTTCTGTTTTATATTAGTTTATCGAATTATGCACGAACGTAATAATAGAAATATAACGAAATGGATCATACATAATTCAATAAAATAATATAAAACAAATTGTTGTTCGTCTATTATCATCTTATAAAACGAAAGAAACTTTTCGGACAACCTAATATATCTAGAATTTTTCTTTCAAAATCTTTTAACTTGCGTATACGAGTGATTCTAAGATGTCTAGTGGTATCGAAAGAATTATTGTGATATTATTGAGTTGGCAATTAAGTGATTGCGGATTTTGTCAATACCACCTAATGACAAAATCCGCAATCGCTTAGTTGCCAATCCATAATATATTCCTCGTGGTATTCCTTATCGTCTCTGATCTTTATCATCCATAAGCTGTGCGATTTTAAACATCGTTGCAATTTTGAAGCGTTCTATATCTGTGGAATTTATCGAAGCCGCGCAATGGGATTGATGCACTCTGATCGATCCATATCGTGGAAACACGCGCGCGTTCGTCGTACAAAAGAGAATGGCGGATTGTTTCTTCCCCGTGAAAGCGGGAACGCGGATCCGTGCCGCTATTCGGGACGAGATTTGAATAAACATTGGCCTGTAAACGCGACGGTTAATGCGATATACAGTCAGCCGAGAAAGTCTACGCCTATCGTATTTTGTGTATCTGATTTGTCAAAGAAACAAAACACCGCATTTTGTCATAAAATTATTTATACTTGCTTATCAATGAAATTATTATCAATATATTTTTGAACTAAGAAAATTGAAGCATTTAACTGGCAAATATCTTGGTATAGAATTATTGTACATCAGAAATTACAAATATTTGTCATTTTTCAACGCCAACGAGGTAGTAGAACGTAACTGATACTTACGTTGGAGAAGATGTATAAGCTATTAATATAATATCAAACCTATTTTATATTGTTTTATTTCATTTTTCTTAATAAATGCGAAACTGAATAAATTGTGTTAGATTTAAATAATACGTGTCTTGACGTATCGACAAAGTTCGTAAAGCCGACGTTCTTATTATAATATCTCTTATCTAAGGGATGTACGCAGACTTTTACGACTGACTGTATGTACCTACATGCTCGGTACGAATATTATAAGATAATGAATTATTTAGCGAACGGGGGTTTCCGTCGTAATGTTCCGTAATGTATGCGACGATGAATATTTCAACGAATCGAGGGTGGCTGGTCCCGTAAATGCTATCGTATTAATAATCGCCGATACCGTTATTCAATGTTGATATTTCGCGATTCACGTGAACTCGCCCGCTCATTTCTCTATTCCGATCCGATGCAATGAATACATTTCTGTTAACGAGTTTTCCAGTTTTATGGGAATGCTATATTTTCGTACTTGCAACATTTCGGCCAAGCCTTCTCGTTTTTTCGCAACCAGACCTTATTCTTTATTGTTTTATGAGAAATTGTAAGTTCTATTTAAAATTACATTAGCGTTAACCGCATCCATTAGCGCGGCACCCACTGGTGACATTTTTTGAAAAGGACGATTTTAAAAACAAAGTTTGCTTCGTTTAAAACTCTAACATACAGAGTGGACCATTTGAAGCGATACGCACAATTATCTCCTATGGAATTCGTTATGTAAAAAAGTAGTAAAAACAAACTTACTTCATTTCCAAGTGTGACATCTTGCGACGATCACAAATCTCACGTAGGTGATCGTCTCTCCCAGATTTCAAGCTGATCGTTGCTTTTCTAAACGAAGCTGTATGTTTTTATCCAGAGAGACGCGTAGTCCGTTTCGCCGTCGATGAATTCGTCGACTTACAATACGTTGGCGTTCAAGGACATTTATCAAATACCCTGCAAATTCTATTTTCGTTAAATGTTCCCTAGATTTCGCTTTATTCGCTTCGAAACGGTCAATAATATTGTTGCCCTGTAGTACGCGTTCTTCGTTTCGATATCAATTCAATTTACGATGATTCATTATACGCTCAACGAAATTGCTGATATGATTTGGGTTTTGCGAGAATGTCGAGGGAATTATAAAGCCGCTGCACGGTTCTGCCGCGAGAAATTTCCAGACCGCCGGCAGCTGAATAATGTGGCGATTCGAAGGTGTGAAATTCGTGCTCGGCGAGGATATTTACAACGATACCAGAACAGGCGAGTTTCAGAGATTGCGCGTATCGCTTCAAATGGGCCATTCTGTATATATATATATATAACAAATTACGACGAGAATGAAATTATAGCGACACATAGAAACAAAAAAAAAAAAAACACAAAAGAGAAAAGAAAAAAGAAACACCACAGGATAAAGACCGTAAAAATCATTCGGATAGACAGATGGATCTAGTTCGCGCAGATATTTTAGAAATATCTTACACGTTAGAATCTTTATACAAAAAATTCTACACGATTAAAATACACGATTAAAAATAAAGCTATAGCGACAAAAATAATTGGATTAATTTCATTTACCGAAATCTTTATGAGAACCTTCTTGTAAAGGTATGACAGTGTGAAATACACTGTTAAGGAAACGTGCATTGGAACCGACTTTGTGTGCAGTTTTACTCCATTCGCGATGGAAAGAGGAATTCTTGCTGACAGCGTACTATTTCAAAGGGTGACACATACGTTTACCTGAATACATTCCTTCTTGTTAGAGTGCATACAGTGGAAACGATCGGAAGGATATCAGTCTGATGGAAATCTTGATTCTTTGAAATACTAAAGCAAGATGTTTCGGATGATGTTGTACCGTCGTAAATTACACCGCGTTTTAACAATCCTCTCCTCCTCGTCTCAATAAGGAAAAAAGAAAAAGTGTTTCGAATTAAAATGTACCTCCGTATACGAGCGTGAGTGACATTTGCGTCGAACATTTTGCCCATACCGATCCGTCGTCTATTACGAAACACGTTATATCACACGTACAGTTCGTTTCTCCTGTCAGCTATAATTCGATTTCGATAAAACTACAACTTCTTCCCCAATTTTATTCTTTAACACTTTGACTGCCACGCCGAAATCACATGTTTCGCTCGGGACGCCATTAAAAATGTTTAATTGTTCAATGCGGCACTTTTTATTTCAAAGTATCTTCTATTTATCGGTTATATTCCAAATGCCCTAACTGTCAATTTTCATACAATTTTTACAATTGTAAAAAGTTCAAGCTCTCTGGTCACCAATGACCACCGTGGCGTCACAGGAGAAACCGTAGCAGTCAAAGTGTTAAACTTTCTTTTCTGCCGCCACTGCAACTTTCAGACGCACCCTGTATATCAGCTCGACCGAATTCTTCGATGCACAGGGTGCATCGATCGGCGCAAGAAATTTGCGTTACATTCCAATCAGGTTGGGAGGTTCATTTCCGCGAGCGTTCTCGTGCGGGACAATGAACGGCTAAACGGATCTCGCTGCGGGCCATTCGACGACGTGCATGCATGTCGCTCCGGTGACATATATACGCGCGTCCTCTTCGTTCTCGACGACGGTATACACACTCGGGCCGCGGTAATCAGATGCAGCAACGAGCATTCAATTAGCCCTGGCCTCGGCTGTACATTCGGCAGCGTAAGGAAGGTGGTCGATTTACATCGAGCCACGATCACGGAAAGGTGGATCGCGAGAAAAATTATACTCCTACGGGAACGTTAACGAACGCGACCGGAGTGCAGGGATGAAATGGTGTAGGCTTTGGGGGAGTATGTTTGGAAAAGGATGAGTCGACAGTCTGTGGAAAATTGGGAGAGTAGCTAGAGGGATGAAGAAGAGGTGGATTTAAAGGGGAATGTAGGTGACGTTGAAATAATAGAAGCAAGGTGGTGTAATGTTAAAGTATGTGCATTACTATAAGGTATGTACAGAGCGTATGTTATTATAAGGACAGTATAACGTTAAGACAGTGCGTTATTAATCTTCTGATGGAGAATAGGTGGATTCGAGTAATTTCGCATTTAAATTTATATAGATATATTGGGGGAAAAATCTGAAGATCAAATTAATTCTTCTAAAAGTATATTCACTGAATTGTAGTCGCGGATTCATTTCAGAATTTCTTTCGGGTTTTTTAGAAACCAGACCAGTAAAGAAATTAGACTTTGACACGAACAACGCAGCTTGTCTACGCGCAGTGTGGAAAAATATGTTTACCTACGGAGGAGTAAAATGATATTAAAGTGAGTTTCGCTGCTCTTCTCCTTCCTGTTTACAACTACAATAATTTTCAAGTAATTTCGTGTTTTATTACGACCGTCAGTCGCGTTTAAAAATACGAGAAGCAATTAGAGACGAGAATAACGTTGTAAGGTCTGTGCTCTCTTTTCGCGAAAATAATTAACATTCCGAATTAGTTAAATAAGAATAAATGTCTTCTGTATCGGTCCAATTCTTCCCAATTAACGTATCGGCAATCTGTCCAGAAAAGGAACAATTCGAATTCAGGTGGAACAAAAGACAGAACCGAAGACAATATCGTTGAGAAGGTCGCTCCCATAATCGAAGAATGAAGCAACTAGCTGGCAAATTGCAAGTCTAACAATTTGAAATACAGTTACGTTCCCGAGGTTCTCGATGAATTGTTTTCTTCTTCCTTAAGCAGATCGAGATATGCAACAGAATAAAAGGAAGAAGAAGAAGAAAAAGAAGAGGAGTAGAGAAAAGGAAAATCTCCTCTGGGCAAAGGAACTAAATGCAAACTCTGTCCAGGTTTCCGTAGGAGAATGAATTTTCATGTTTCTAGGAAACAACGCAATGATTCCGTCGTTCGTCGCAATTATTTGACCTTAACGAGCAGGAATTTCATTTAACGCGCACAGCCGCGAGAGGCTGAAGAGGGTGGGAAAAAAGTTCCCTTTGAAATTTAATCAACCGCAACCGCGGCTCGAATTCCGCAAACAAAATTCTCTCATCGCTCCCAGCTATTACCTTTTCATCGTGGAACTTTATGCGGGAAACACGTTTTTACATTTCGACTACAGGTTCGAAAATTGTCTATCACGTAACAGCCAATGAGGATAATGAGAGAAAAAGAAATTTTTCACAGCTGCTTAGAAAATTCCTTCTACTACTATGCATTTACATCTGGTTCCTGTCATTTTTATTTGATCGTCTTTTTATTTATTTTTTAATCTTAAAATGAGATACGCAACCAATTTAGGAAAAAAAAAAGAAAACAGATAGACATATTTGAATGGATTTACTGAATTGTTAAGAGATATGTTACGGAAATAAAATAGCGATAATTAAATTCTAGAATGATTCTCGTTCAATATAATACAATTTTTCGAACTCTGAACTCCGATTCAGACTCCGATTTCTCGCAATTCTTTAACCATTCACTTAAGCTCAATATTCCTACTTCTCAGTTATACTTAAAATCTCCAAATAATTATTCCATAAATAATATAGATTAATAATTAAATAATGATTAAATTCAAACGTGATCGCGACAAGAAATTGGTTGATTCATTTTCCTTGGAAATATATTCGCTGAACCTCTATTGATCTTTAATTTACAATGCACATATTAAGCAACAAATATAGAATATTCCTAGAACATTCGCGAATATAATTGTATTAATTTAAAGTCACCTCGACGTCGCTAAATTTAATCACATCCGCTAATCATATTATTATCTTTTTTCCTCGTCGACTGTCGCATGATTGGTAATTTTTCTTGGAATATCGATTACGATGTTAATCGTAGTGCAGGAAAACAGTAATCATTAAATTATTCAGAACACCTGCACAAACAACTAACGACTACATTTCTTGGAAAAGAAAAACGAGTATTTCGAAGGATATATAACAATACGTGTAAAAATACGAAATTCATACAGAAAGTAACATTTTCCACCTGTCCCGATTTTCTCTCGAACGCACAACATATTTCCATCCATCGTTATTTCGATGTCGACAATTTTTTAATCGTTTTATATACGAACATTACCAAACGGAGAATCATTCGTATCGCGCGATTCGTTTCGTAATCATCGATGCGGATGAATATTTGAGAAACACGGTTACAGCACGGCCGTTACACCATCAAACTTATTATTTATTGAATGTGTATCGCGATCGTGCATAGTAAATGGAACTCGCGCGCCGACCAGGCAGGCGCGATCATTAAATTTTACGGGTTGCTACTTAACGCCTCGACACCCAGGGGATGAACAAGTTTTCATGGGCCGTCGATCACGACGTTAACAAGATCCAACCGTAGGGAGGAGGGCAGGGAAGAAAAATCCGTTTTCCATCGCATTACAGCATCGTTTCACCACGGAAATTATCAGTATGAAGAGGGAAATATTCGACAGCTGAGAACTTAATCCTGGATTGAAATTTCGTAACGTTGAACGGAATATCCTAGGGAATTCTAGAATCTACTACGATCCACTATTCCACGTTGCAAGATTAGGAATTTTTTTTGTACTTTTGAAATTTCAAACTTTTCCGAGAAATATTTCGTCGAAGATTTTAGAACATTGCGGAATTTTCAGGATTTTAATTCAACGTTCGATAATGAAATTATGGATTGAAAGTTCGTAACGTTGAACGGAATATTCTAGGGAATTCTAGAATCTACTACGATCCACTATTCCACGTTGCAAGATTAGGAATTTTTTTGTACTTTTGAAATTTCAAACTTTTCCGAGAAATGTTTCGTCAAAGATTTTAGAACATTGCGGAATTTTCAGGATTTTAATTGAACGTTCGATAATGAAATTATGGATTGAAAGTTCGTAACGTTGAACGGAATATTCTAGGGAATTCTAGAATCTACTACGATCCACTATTCCACGTTGCAAGATTAGGAATTTTTTTGTACTTTTGAAATTTCAAACATTTCCGAGAAATGTTTCGTCAAAGATTTTAGAACATTGCGGAATTTTCAGGATTTTAATTCAACGTTCGATAATGAAATTATGGATTGAAAGTTCGTAACGTTGAACGGAATATTCTAGGGAATTCTAGAATCTACTACGATCCACTATTCCACGTTGCAAGATTAGGAATTTTTTTGTACTTTTGAAATTTCAAACATTTCCGAGAAATGTTTCGTCAAAGATTTTAGAACATTGCGGAATTTTCAGGATTTTAATTCAACGTTCGATAATGAAATTATGGATTGAAAGTTCGTAACGATGAACGGAATATTCTAGGGAATTCTAGAATCTACCACGATCCACTATTCCACGTTGCAAGATTAGGAATTTTTTTGTACTTTTGAAATTTCAAACATTTCCGAGAAATGTTTCGTCAAAGATTTTAGAACATTGCGGAATTTTCAGGATTTTAATTGAACGTTCGATAATGAAATTATGGATTGAAAGTTCGTAACGATGAACGGAATATTCTAGGGAATTCTAGAATCTACTACGATCCACTATTCCACGTTGCAAGATTAGGAATTTTTTTGTACTTTTGAAATTTCAAACTTTTCCGAGAAATGTTTCGTCGAAGATTTTAGAACATTGCGGAATTTTCAGGATTTTAATTGAACGTTCGATAATGAAATTATGGATTGAAAGTTCGTAACGATGAACGGAATATTCTAGGGAATTCTAGAATCTACCACGATCCACTATTCCACGTTGCAAGATTAGGAATTTTTTTGTACTTTTGAAATTTCAAACTTTTCCGAGAAATATTTCGTCAAAGATTTTAGAACATTGCGGAATTTTCAGGATTTTAATTGAACGTTCGATAATGAAATTATGGATTGAAAGTTCGTAACGATGAACGGAATATTCTAGGGAATTCTAGAATCTACTACGATCCACTATTCCACGTTGCAAGATTAGGAATTTTTTTGTACTTTTGAAATTTCAAACATTTCCGAGAAATGTTTCGTCGAAGATTTTAGAACATTGCGGAATTTTCAGGATTTTAATTGAACGTTCGATAATGAAGTTATGGATTGAAAGTTTCCGTAAACGCAAAGTTATCGAAAAATGAGACTAAAGTAATTTAAAACTTTTGTTTACGATTATACGATATATAAAAACTAACGGACCTTAAATAGTAGAAAGTAGATTGTAGTAGAAAAAGAAATTAGTGACTGAAATTAATAAGTAAATCTTTGGAATTCTCTGTTGGAACGTAGTAATAGAAATTAAATAAAAAATGGACTGCAAATGAAACATCATATTAACGCAACGTTCTGTTTAATGGCTTAACTTTCCCGAGAATAGTAGTAATTTTTGTAAAATTATTATTTCCCAACAGTTATACGCTGGTATTAAAACTGTTGTTCAGACAGTGTAAAAAAGTAATAAACGTGTTTTCGCAGTTATTAAAAATGTAAAACACGAAATATAGGAAAGAAACACCAGATTTACTTCTGTTTTACATTTACAATATTAAAGCATTCGTGCGAGGAGAAAATTGTCAAATCCTTTTGCCGTTGCTGATCGTTATTCCTATAGAAAAAAAGATTTATTTTAACATCCGTTCTTTCGATAAATCTTTTGTTACATTTTTCAATGATAACTCATTTATAAAGCTTACGCGTATTACAAAAATTCTGGAAATTCTACAATTTCGAAATCTTCGACGATACACCATGTCGATATATTTGACACATCGAAAGCTTACAAACTTTCTAATCTTGTAACGTGGAACGTAGAATCGTAGGAAATAGAAATACTATTGTCATCGGGAAATAAGAGAAGAAAGAATTAACCTTCATATTTTAGTTGGGAAGACAAATACTTGCTTTCAAGACGATCGTCTTTCCTTTCTTTTTTGAGAAATGCGCCGCATCGAGCAATAAACGCGAAAGCGAGACGTGGGATAATCTTCGTTTAAAACACCGTCGCGTCGCTTTTTCACTATTTTAGTCGCTGTAAAACAGAAAAAAAAGGAAAGAAAAAGGTCTGAAGTGACGAGACGAAGGATAAAGTAAAAATGAAACAGAGCAGCAGCGCGCAGATTACATTTTCATAGAATCGCAACTTCCTTGCCGTGTAAAAATTCAAAATTAATTGGCCGGTGGAATGATTTTTCGTAGTACGGTCGTTCGGCTTGATAGAATTTTTGCAATAATTGTGACCGTTACGTTTTTTACGGGCCGAACCAACGGCGTTTCTCTGATGCTGATAAATCATGTTTTATCCTATGGATTACAGCGCCGGAAAATCCCCTAACGCGTTAATTCTTCGGTTTCTGATGGCCGTTTGCCGAAAGGTAGCACAGCTTTAGTAGAAATGGTTTTTAGTTGCGGTAATCTCAATTGTTGGTTAACGCGGCGAACGGTTGGTCGATATAAAATCAAGAACTTCGTCGCGAGGCTCGGACGTCGACTAAAGTTTAAAATAAAACCAAGAAAGTTCGATAAACGAAGCCACGATGTTGGTAACTTTTACTCTCGTTGTTGAGCTTTTGATGCAAGCGAGTCTTCCACCAGCTGACGAGGGAAACAAATTACGAAACTTTCATCCCTTTCGCAAAATGCAACCGCCGACTCACGATTTATATAACTCCGACAACGAGAAGAGAAAGGTAAATAACTATTCACATATCTCTGAAAATCATCATCATCAATTCGCGATCTCGTTACAGTGCTAATAAAATTCCAAAATTATATGCACACAATACGCATATATAATATGAACACAAAAGTTTTGTATGTCGGCTGTTCAAATATTATACTTCCGCAAGCCACTGTATGAACATGTGTGGCGAAAGGGCTGGCGATAAATTATCCTTCTGTAGCCAACGGCAAAATCGATAAAAGATAAATCAAAGTGGACAAAGGTGAGGGTGGCATGACGGTATCCGTGGAACGATGAATAATCATGTGCGAGATAGCAAATAGCTGGGAACAGTGGAACGATAATGGTCAGGTAAAATCGCGTCTTGTTCGCTCGATAATGGTTAGTTCATTAGACGAAGATTTCACGAAAGGCAGACGTATCAGCCTCAAGAGGATTTCCACGGATTTTAATTAATCCGTCGCAATAATGACGCTGTAATGGACGAGCATACTCGCTTACCTTCCCTTTTTATTTCTCCTAATTTTTTCCCCCTAATTGGTTTTCCTCGGTGTCTTTCTTTTTCATCTTTTCTTTTTTCTCTTTTCTTTAAAAAAAAAAAGGGGGGTGGGGGATTTGCCTTCGTTGCACATTGTGGATTTTTAATATCTCGTTATTAGGTTCGGGAGCGCGAATGATCTTTTTAATCTGTTCAAGAACGCTGTAAATGGGGATAAGTAGTTCTTTTTTCCTGTTTTTGGTATCGGAGAGATTTTAAACGAGTAAAATTCCAGGTAATCGCCAGTTCATGATGGTGGCAGAGCTGTTTAATTACGACAGCTTTTTTGTTGGAAGCAATTGGTAATTTAATAAGCGATCATTTTCACGTAAAAAGTTGGGAAAAAATAGAGTGCGATTTTCCAACCCCGTTATCTTCTCGCGCTGAATTAAACGCAGCTTCACTCGGATAGATATCGATAAATCGTCAAACTTCTTTTCACCGTACATAATCACATAAATAAATGGTATATAAAATATTGTTAACGATTTTCTTTAAATTCAACGGTTCGTCCTGTCCGATGTTCTTGTGGGGAAGATATAACACACTAAAACTAATTCCACAGGGCGCATTCTCGAAAGTAGATACGATAAATAAAGTTTTATAATTTAATTAGTTAATAGCTAAAAAAAAAACAATAGCTTAAAGAACTGAGCATAAGGAAACAAATTAAATCGACTTAAGAATAATACGTCTGAAAGGAATAGGACGAAAGAGAATGTGGAATGTAGTCGGACATAGGAGCAGATAGATTCTATGTTTGATTCGTTCTACTTGAATTTTCAGCATCTTGTTGGCGTACAAAAATCAAAAGATAGTTTTCAAGATGGTCGTGAATATTTAATGTAAGATAGGCGAAATTTTAATGAGATCTCATCGTCGGTGTTTTCAAGTTCTAAACTCCCTTCCAGCCGAGTTTTCAATCTGACTGAGCCAAGCTTTCGTATCCAGTGGAAACTCTGGCTCGGTACGATAAAATCCCGAAGAGCCGAAATTAATCCCAACAGACTCACCGTCACGTCGGGCCACGAATTTCCTAAAAAATTCTTTCGTTGGCAAAAGGGAAGGGTAGAAACAGGACTAGTTTAAAATCCTTCGAGCAAGAACGACTGGAAATCCCGGATGAAATTCCTTCAGTTTTAGCCGAGAATTCCAGGAAGCGAACTTGGTTAACGAGCTGAACCAAACCGTATTCACGGAACTCTGAAAAAACTTTGCTGATCTCTGATCAACGAATCCATGTCCGAGGTAAGTATCGATTGCAAATTGAACGGATTCTATTCTGACATATTTGCGATTCTTTGGGTTTCGGGCGCGTTTTTAAAAGCACGTTTCCTTCCGCGACGTTCCACCTCGACAAACTCCAGGTTTTGAAGCTAAAATTCTATTCTCTTCCTAGAGGACGAGGTACAGATACAGTAATACGTTTACGTGAATTTAATTATTCCTTTCATTGCTTCTTAACAGTCCTGCCATCATTGTCTGACTTTATATAAGAACATAAATCAAGTTTCCTAATTTTTATCGACAGATCTGTATATGCAAATGACCGTCAAACATCTAAACCTTGAGTTTCTAAAGCTGAAAATATTCCTTTCCTTAATACACACCTTAATACACCTGCCACCAACGTTTAATTTCGCGAAAGACCACCAAGTGTTCAAATATCCAGGAACAAAGATTAATGCGTACGCATTATTCATGAAGCCTGTAAAACACGAATTTGGAAAAATGAATCTACTAAAAACTACAGCAGGATCAAGAATACGTTGATTAGCTCAAAAATATTCCTTTCATTAGCCCAACTCCGTCGTCCGTTGATTGACCAAACCTCCAGCAACAGCCTCTACTAAACTAAGGCAAAGCTCGTCAACCTTTCGCCAACTAGGTACATAAAATTTACATGGTGTACACCAGTGAAAAGTTGTAGCGAAAGCGACGTAGCCTGTTAACGAGCTGACCGCCACTCGCCTCGATCCTGTAAACGTAGATGAGCTTAAGTCGGCCATTGCTTACCCATCTCGCTTTTCATCTATAGCCAAGCTGTCCGCCATCTATCCTGTAGTCTCTATATCAACTAGCTGGTGTACAGTGTTGTACAACTCAGCCACATCCTCGGCTAGGGACGATGGTCGTCGTCAGGTCCTCGGGGCGCTTCGGTTCATTGTTGGATTCTCGTCGAAATTGCGATGGGATTTGCGTTATCTTCCATTAGATGGAAGGCCATGCGCCCGCTCTAACAAGACCCTTCATTCCCCGAAGCCTCCACCGTCGTTTCAACGGAGATTATAATAATCCGAGAGAATCAGGGGATGCCCGGACGCGACGAACGATTTCTCGTATAGAAAAGTTGCTAACTTTTAAGAGGAACATCTGTGCGGCGGAGTTTCCCTGCTTGATCCCTTCCTTCTTTGCGAGGCAATCGTTGGCACTGCGCCAGGACTCGTGTGTAGAACGCGTGGAATTACGAAATGAGGTGGCTTACGTGAATCTTTCGAGTGAAATGTAGCGTGCACTGTGCTTCTTTGAGCAACTTTTTGTATATTAAGCTACCGGCTGGTATGTTGATTTAGCTATAGAAACTCTTGCTAGCTTCTCTGTCAGGGAATTTTGTTCTTTGTTTCCTTCTTGCGAGCGTCTCTTCATCCTGGCACTGCACCAGGACTCGCGTGTAGAATGTGTGGAATTACGAAATAAAGTGACTTACATGACTCTATCCGCTCAAATCCACTGTGTCTCTTTGCGCAGTTTTTTGTACGTTAAGTTAGTGATCGGTGTATTAATTTAGCATTTTAAGAGAACAATCTGAGAAAGATCGAACCTGTGGCTGCTGACCGGATTGTTTTATCACGTTCGTCAATGATTTTCCCTGTCATTCGTTACATTTTCCGTTGATCTTTCCTGCAATTCGTCACATTTGTCGTTCAACGATTCGAAGATCATTTACTTATCTGTTCACTGAATAACTCGAGCCTCGTTTGTTCTTCTTACCTTAGGTAGATCGAATTCGACAAGTTTACTTCGCGTAGGTGAATTATATCTCATCTACACGCATCAGAACGCGCGAATTCCATCTTTTTGTATTACGTATTAAATACAATTTACATTGTATCGAAAATTTTAGGCCAAACCTCCTTGTCGGTCTCCTGGGTGATGCTAATGTGCTGAGCGCGAAATTCACTTCCCTCGATAAATATAATTAGTATATTTTGTTTCAATTACAATATTTGACAATTTGTTGCCATTATTATTATTATTGGCTAATTAAAGAACAACAATTTCATGTTTTACATGTCGCGATTCAATGACCAAGCATTTACCCATACCAACATATAAATAAATACTATGCTAACACTAATACTGTGCTAATACTAAGTAAGTAAACAAAATATATCAAAATTCGAAGAAATCAGCTACTAGCATATCTTGTTAATTGATGTATCTAATTATCGGTATGTCTGATTAATTTCTTCGTTACATTTTTATTCAACTCGTTTCTTATGCAAACAGAATATCCAGGTATTGGTATATTTGTTAATTACTTAAGCGTTTGATGTCACACGTTCATTCAACGCTGCTTTAGCGCAAAATGAATATTCGCGACGAGCCACTTTCCCTGTAATACGGAGAAACCATACTCACGGCCACGAGTGCCATAAAGGAAGGGTTAATTTTCGTTTTCCCTGAGCGCATTAGCGAAGAATAGAAAAACAACACGGGCCCGTAGATCTTGAAGTAACAGCTCACTGCGAGTACAAAGCGCAGGAACGGATGGAAAGTAGAAATATGTGATTCGCGTTCGCGGACTTTTTCTTGGCCCGCTGGCTAGGTCTATCAGGGACGCTGACAAATGCCGCCGCCATTGAGGAAAGAAAAATACGAACCGCTCTACGGACCGTACCTACAAACAGCATTAACCCTAAGGGTCCTGTCCTTGAGTTTACGTGACCTCTAATGGCACGATTTTTCTATGGTCACGATAATGATTACAAATGGAGAGAAGTATTTTCGAGCGGGTACGGAGGAAAAACTGGACAAACGCGTTGGATATTTAAAAATCAGCTGTAATCAAACACATAGACATTTTTCTCCTTTCCTTCTCCTTTCTCGCTGACGATTCCGTGAAATTCCACGAGGATATCTTGTTACGCGAACAAGTCAGCAAACGCGTTTGTTTCATCGTCGCTAAAGGATTGTTGAACTTTCTTGCATAATCGAATTACTATGATCGCTGTTTGAAAGAATTCATCTCGAAAGGTTAACTGGATACCCAGATAGCTGATCGATCAAAACATAGATACCGAGAAAATTGACAAGTTAAAAATCTCAGATTATAAACGTGTCCTTTCCAACTGCGCTCAGCGTTCTGAGAAATCCATCTCGAAAGGGTTAACCGAATATCTACGTGATCGATCAATTAAAACGACTTGGAGCAAATTAACAAGTTATAAGTCCTAAGCTGTAAACGTTTTTTTTACAACTTCATAATTTCCTTGTTAAATAGAATGATCAGATAATTTGCAAAATATCAATAAAAAAAGAATAAAGTTTCATTTGTATTATTTACATGTATTACCAAACTTGTAATTATTCTACAAAGATATTTATTAATATTAGTAATTCTTGTAAAACTTCGCTAATAATATTAATCTAAATGTGTGCAGCCGAAGGATAGAAAGAATTCCAAGGACAATTTCTAAGTTGATATGACCACCATTCCTTTTCCTTAAATATAATCTTCAAGGTCAACCATACAGAATAAACAGAGAAAATTCCACTTCGTAGAACTTCGTAGAATATAACTTCGTCTATTTGTAGTCCACGTTCGAGCAAACGACTGGACAAGTGTGAATCACAGAAAAGTCGATGCAAGGGTAGAAAATAGGTTCGTTGAAAGAAGAAAGGACAGTCGATAGTGCACTCGTGTATCGATCTCCTATAATTTTATTAACGAGCTACTTAAGAGGCGTTCCGCCGCGCATACGGTTCCGTCATTTTCACCTCGCGTCATTCAGGCTTCCTAGTGCTCTTATTAGTGACTTATTGTTCTCGTTCCGTTTTTTGAATTACCGCTTCGATTTAATTGAAGCTTTCATCCGAACCTCGGCCAAAGGCAAAAAGGATCGTCTCTGCGTGGGCGAAAGAGGGATGGGGACGATCGATCAAATACAAATCAATTTCCAATGGCTCTGTTTCGATCCTTTTGTTATTCCAGCTACGTTCGCCGAAAAAATATATATGTACGTTCGTTGCGCGAAATTTACGTGAACAGTACGTCGTTCGTTTCCCTGTAGGACGAATTCAACGAATCACAAATGGCGTAACGATATTATAACCGATCTGCACCTTTATATATAGGATTTCACGATCCATTCCCTGGCCTCTTTGCGCGACGAACGAAACGTTTTCCTTTTTTTTTTTACTTTTTTTTTTTTTAACGATTTTAGGTTCTGTGTGACTGGCTTAGTAATTAATCCTTTGCAGTTCGAGTCGAACCTGGTCCCGACATTTTATTTCACTCGTATATTTTCGATTTTAATGATTATGATATATTCTTTTGTATCGTGCGTTAATCTCACAGGCTAATTGGTCGCGTGTATATAGAAATATATCGAAGTTTCGAGTAGCGTTTGAAAATATCTGATCGGTGGAGAATTTGTTGAAATTAAGTTACAAATGCTGGATCGATCGTAAAGGTTTAAATTATTAATATTTTTATACAGTTTCCTTCTCTCGTGTAGACAGACAGTAGGATGTTCACGCATTTGTATAAGTTGTAGACAGAATGCACATGAGATGCGAAAATATATATGTCGGGTATGAAAGGACAACGAGCCTTCCCTTTGGAATTCTTTGGAAAATCCCCAATGCTTTAATTTTTATAAGTTAACCCGATTATAATTGTTTGAGATTTGCGATAATGAGCTTGGGCTCGAGGCAACAACTAGTAGCCGCGGTCACGGGATGGACGTTTTTACCTAATAGAGGTATTGAGTAATCGTATAGCTCTCCTTAAAAAGAAATACTTCTAGCGGCACTCGACAGCAAACATTCCAATGGTTTCTACCCCGTGGCTCGCCACACACAGACCCTATTCTTCGGGTACGATGATTGCCAGATGTCGATGCATCTCCACGGTACACGTTCAGCTAGCCTGAGGACCCGCTATAAATCTTAGGAATTAGTTAACTAAAGTCCTTCAATCGGACAAACAGTCTTCGTCCTGACAGTCTCTGGATCTGGCAACTTTCTCTCAAGAGCGGCCAGCATCTTTTCCTAACCACCAACATGGAAATTAACCAATTAATAGCAACGTCCATTTCCCTCACTTTCCGAACGAGGGTTGTCCTCGACGAATCCGATGATCTCGTGCCCTGAGACACACCCCATCGTAGTTTTCCTCTGCAGCATCACCACGACGGAGAGGAACATCCTCTCGTGCGATCATCAGCGAACATAACGTCTTTACAGTCGGTGAATGCTTCACGTTTTTAACGAGTCTGACTCAGACTTTGGAGGAAAGTATATTTGTCATCCCGTTGACAGCGGATTCGTTATTGAACCTAAGATCATTGTCATTAGCGTCTCGAGTATCTAATTACCACGGTTACTTGTCAAATTCTGTAATATTCATGTTCGTACTAGTAAATATCTTCTCTATTGCGTAATAACAATGTCTAATCCAAATGAAGATTCGTTACACGCCCCTAATTATAATGTGAACCCGACATATAAAATATTCAACTATCTAGTCGTTATGATATTTAAGCGACGAAACAAAATAATTTAGCGTATTTATGAAAGTATGAATTTGCATAAACAACCAGGATAGGGTTATGTATTGCAGAGAATCCTATGTATTTCTATAAAATATGCATATTTGTTTGGTGCAATAGTCGATTTGTCATACGTAATTAGTTTATAAAATATGGATATGTAGTTGGTTCGGAAAATATGAATTTTCCTAGTTCATAGAATTTAATTAATTAAAAAGAAATTTAATTACGGAATTATTCGGTATTTTCTGTAAAGCATGTACGTAATACTATTCTACATGCCAAGAAACAGTAAAGCACACCTGTAACAGCAACGCCATGCGACTATAGGAAAGGAAACTTCACTTAACAAGAGTCGTTACATTATCCAGATCACCGTAGCTAATTCAGCTAACTAGACCTAATTCCAATACTCTAATGGCCTTTACCTTAGCCGAGTAAAAAACAAGCGAGACAGTAAATTGCGAGAGCATCAGCCAACGTGACATCTCGCACGCATTATTCCCATTACAAATCAGGAAAGAAACGTATCTACGAGACAGGTGTTTCTCCGATAGAAAATTCTACTACAAATTTATCCGCAAACACACAGAGGAATGACAATCACAAGAGATATTGTGAGACTGTAACAATATTTTTAGACGAAAAAGATACCAAATAACAATTAATAGAATTAATTATAGAAACGTTAAAGTAATTTCTAAGAACAATTCTACCATTTGCAAAAATAAAATAATTTATATTTCATTGGTATCACGAATTAATTAATAATTAATTTTCAATAATGATCATGAATAATTTCAAAATTCTACTTATTTCTATGAGACAAAATTCTTTCTTGCTTACAAGGAAAAGTATTCACGTCGAAAGCAAAAAAATTGAATTTGAACAACATCCATAAAAGCTTTTTAACATTGTTCCCTTATGAGAAAAGTATAATTACCGATAAAAAATGTAATTCTTCCATAATTAGCTGTCGTTCATGATTAATTACTGTATAGCGATAGAATAAGTAAGAACTTTAGAATAAATGAGACGGTTTGGTAATAATTTGCGCACGTTCCAACGATCAGCTTCCGTCTTCGCTTGACAGAGAGGAACGTGTATCGTACGGAGGGGAATGGCAGACCTTTTCTGACCGCGCGAGGTCGTCTTAGTTTGCGAAACGTGTTGCCATTCACTCGCCACGACAGACGACCCCGGTAAGCCGCGGATGCACAGCGGCATAAATTTCCAACGACGGATTTTTCGAGGCCGACACCGCGACCCGACGCTCTGACACAACGAAAATACGACGACTTTCCCGCGTCTCGACTACGGATTTCGTCGTCTATCTCTCCGACGTGCGAACAAACACCATTTTCTCTTGGATCTTCTTTTCTCTCCAACAAATAAAGGAAATAATAATTTATAGCGGACGAATTTGGAAAAATAATATTTATTCTTTCTCATTCCCTTTTCCTAACTTAATTAATAATTTTATACAACAGTCCTAATATCAATTGATCTCCAGCGAGGAATATTTATAATAATACTGCTATAGGTAAACGATAGGTATCGATCTCGAACATAAGAATAGCGAGGAGTGATGTTCGGCGAGAAAAGATATTAAGAAGATAAAACAAAAGTTTCTCCAAGAGCCAATAAGAATTGACTCGTGTAATTGATTAACGAGACACGTGCTTTTGGCAATAATTACTGACACGATAATTGACATAATAATTATTGAATTATTAAAATTCTACAAATAAAATGTATTCGATATACGATATATGAATAATCAATTACAAATAGTATCAGGCTTGGAGATTCATAACGAAATATACAATCGAGTCTAACTTTTATACTCCTTCGACTCCTTAAAAAATCTGAAAAAGTCACTAGACACTTATCAGTACATCGAGACTGTTCGTTAATTTAAATAATCGATTTAAATAATAGTATAATCAGTAAAAATAACAAATTCGAAGTAAACAAATTCAAAGGTGGAGTTTCACTTGGATCATGAAAAGGGAAATGATATTTCATACACACCACACATGCGATCTAATACAACCATCTTCGTCAAACGTCTCTCCAAGGAGCAAAAAAAGACTCAGACGGAGAGGTTTTCTTCTCTTTGAAGAAAAAAGGTAAAAGAATTTCAAAAACGAACTCCTTCACAGTTCCAGCCGCGGCACTAATTGCAACGAACCTTTCATCACCTCGTGGCACACTCAAACCGAAACCCTCCGGTAACAAATATTCTTCCCGCACGATTCATACGCAACACGTAAGCAGAGCCGCGAACTCGACATCAAAGAGTCGCGTAATCCGCACACGAACCTGCAAATAATTGATAGTTCCACGCGTCGCGTCATTGCGATGATATTGCGGATTCCGGATAATATTACATGCAAGCATGCAAGACACGACGTCGACAGGCGTGTTACGTGAAGCAATCTTACGAGAGTAGTCACGAGGACTCGAAGACAGTTACAGCAGGAGAGCACAGGTGAAGGGGATTGTTGCCGAAGAGGAACGCGTGCCAGACAGACGATCTATCGCCGCAGGCGTGTCAATAATCGTCTAGCTTTCGAAATTGCTGCCCTTTGCCCGTTGCGGCGATCTTCGCTACAACTTGAGTAACAATTTACAGCTATCTCTCTATTTATATATAGATGGTGTTTCAATAATAAGGGTATAATTAGGAAAGCAGTAATCCTAAGTCAAGAGAAGCGGTATACAGAAAATGTGGAATGCAACCGTTTTGTACGACACTTTGCTTTCGAGGAGAAGAAGATTGAAAAAGTTATCAAATACAATAACAATAACAATGTATTTTCTTGAATTTGAAAAAACTTCCAACTGGACAAATTTCTAAATTTAAACAATGCTGCGGTTAGAAAAATGTCTAATTAGGCAAATGTTCTACCGGACAATTTTGCAAATTTTACGAGCGTGCGTGATCTAATCTTTGACTGACGATATGTAAGTACCGTTACATCTAAACTTCATTTTCCAGAAAACGAGATCTTAAACCGAGATTTTATCTCATATTTTTAACGTAATTTCGATTGGATTTTCTTTCGAATATATAAGGCATCGTAAAAAAGATTCCATTCTACATTTTCCATTTACTTTTTAACGTAGATTCATCCCTTTGGTAATTGTGCCATGGTAAGTGCAACACTCTGTATATATCCTCTATCTCTGTCATTCTCTTTATTTTGCGGTAAATCAGCAACCGCGGAATAGAGAAAGTTCGGCGGGTATTTCAACGGGGAACGCGCACTGTTGTGCCGTTAATAATAAACGTGGTTAATAATAAACCACGGATCGTACAGTGTTGCTGAAAGTTTCGAGTGTGGAGTATATAGAATGCAACGATGTATAGATAGTCCTGCATTCGATTATAGTACCTAATGCAAGAGGTATTATACGTGTGATTTATAACGATGTTTAAGCTGAGGGTTGGAAATGGTTGGAGAAAGGACACGCGAGAAACAGCGTATAGAAGTACGACGATTAACCTCTTTCCTTTGATTCGAGATTGATGATCTTTCAAAAGGTACAATGAATATTATTGCGAAGAAATATCGTTTCCTCTGACTATATGAAATTCCTTCGCGAGCACGTAGTTAACTTTGATACACACATATACATAAATGCCACGTAATAACTGTATCCATCATTTTTATATACTCGTACATTGAAAAATCGTTTTATAATAGAATTTTTAAAATACATATACGGTACAAGTTTATTAGTTTGAACCCATCAAGGAACAAATAGTTCGCGTGATAGAGGTTCAGTGATCTTTCTCCGTTATGTACTATATTATGAATCATTTTTACGTGTATGATATGTATAATTTTTTGCTATATACTATACCTGGAAGTTCTTGTTCGGATAACGATCAACATGGATTTAATCAACGGAGTCCATTTAATTAGACGCTAATTGAAGCTTCGTTTCAACAAATGGAGTCCTATAGAAATTACATTAAGATCAGTTAGCGAGTATCAATTTCATTTTGCAATTACGTATATTCATTTGTAATACTATCAGACGTATCAACGATAAACGAACGTCCGTGGATTCAGTGGATTTTTTCAGGAAAATAATATAAATTTAAAAAAAAAGAAAGTTATTATCTTGCAGTCTTAAGAAATTCGTTTTTAAAAAGATTGAAACTTTATGTAGCCATTTTATCTATCTCTAAGGAGAGTAATTTTTATCAAGATTTGAAAGCTTATTATATTTCTCGTTTTTTATATTTAGCTGAAAAATGATTCCGTAGAGAATATGATGTAATTTCTGTTACATTTCGGATGCATCTAAATTCAGTCGTATTCACTCGTATCTTCAATTCCAGCACTCCTATTATATGGATCACGTAACACTAAACAATTAACTAGACTACCAAACTTATCTCCAAATCCCTAGCTACATTCTAACTCAACACGATAAACAATTTCATTCGTAAACGGGGAAAATCGAGTTAACTCGTCACCCGGTACTCGTCGGTTTGTCAATACCTTAGGTGCGATAATTTATTTACTCAGGGATTTGTACCGTAACACTTCTATTATACGTTACAGCTTATAAATATCCAGACGGTTTAATCGATTCGTACTGCCATTATACAATATGACGCTGTAGTGTTGCCGAAAAATTTAAATGAATAATAAATTAATGATTATAGTCAACGGAGGCAATATAACAAATAATACAGCAAATTGGAATTATTTATTAGAAACTTCAATATCGTATTAAAACTGCTATTAATATCGTACTCGATATCGTATCGATTGATAGTTTGCTAATTGTAATAAATCACTCAAAGACAGAATCATAAAACATTCCCTATAGACGGCAATTTTTCAAGTGCAAATTAAACTTCCGATATTTCGTACATAAATAGTTACACTAAAAAAGATCTATAGATTTTCTGTCTTACATTAAATATTTCTCACTCGTAACATTTCACCTTTCCATTTTCTCGATATCGAAGTCTTACGCTCTAATCGCTGATAGTTGTAGCGTTAACAGGTTAATAAACGAGGTCCACATAGATCCTGAATCCGACCGCGCAGAAAGGAAAAGCAAGGATCTTTCACGAGCACCGAGAGAACAAGACCCTGGAAGAAAATTCTCAGTGGAAAAGAGGAAAAAGAGTCAGCCGAGAATCGTCGTGGAAGTGCCGGTTGGAAACGGAGCGAGGCAAAAGCGGGACTAAAGCACGGGCTGTTGCTCATGTCGGTCGCGTTAGCAGCTGCGTTGGTCGTTACTCGTTCCTCGTGGTTTATTCGTGGCCGCTAAGTGGCAAAGTACATCGAAACCAGTGCACCTCGCAGTTTCCTCGCATAATTTCCGTGCCTCGCGGAAATTCACCGGCGCTATCGCGTCCCGGTGGACGAATGGCGCGGAGAACGAAATTCGTGTAGCCTCAGTCCGTAGCAAGATGGGCTAAGCGGTGAAACAAAGAGGAATTTATCGCTCGAAGAACTTTCGAGAGGCCGAGTCTCGCGAAATTTCCCACCGACTTAGAAATTACGAATTTTCCATATTTTCCAAATTCTAGCTTACTCGTCATCGAATAGCGATGTTGCAACGAAATAATATGGACGTCTTATATAATAATAATAATATATGCGATATATCTTGCTCGGTGATCGACTAATAATATCAGTGAATTAACAAATTACAGATTTAAGATTTGAAACTTTCGCAAGGATTGCTAAGACTTCTGATTCTTCGAACTTCCGTCCTGATTTTAATAGCGCGTTGATTGGAAATTTCAAGGCTGCGTGAAGAAGCGAAGCACGCTATTAAAAACACCATAGAAGCTCGAGAAATCACAGATATGTCAAGTTGCAAATTGTAACAACGTACGTATGTGTAGTTCACCGACATTATCACGAACGTACCTATATTACTGCACCGTGTCACACAGTCCAATCCATCACCGGTCATTGAAACAAAGAACTTCATCGAAAATATTCTGGTATTTCCATGACTAGGCAACTTAAATACTATTGCGAATTTCTCGAATTATCTTGTGTTTTATTTATTTTAACTATCCGTATATTTCGTTTCCTTTTAAACAATTTTGCAATTTGCGTTATACGAGGTTATGATAGTAATTTTCTGTCCGCGTTATACGAGTATCGTGCTGTACGAGATTCTACCATAAGGTACTTCTCTGTACCAATGCTTGCAACAATTCTCATTTTTCACGATCAATTACGTAAACGAGGTAGCGAGAATTCAGTGAAAATCGATCTGGAGCAAGGTGCCGAGAGGAACCGTTGCTTGATGGCGATGGCGCGAAGCATGAAAAAGCAAAAGTCGTGTTAATTACGACGGAGGCGTGGCAAAGAGCTCCGAAGCACAGGATTAACGATTGCCTGAAAGGCAAAGAAATCTCTTTTAAAAAGCTGCGAAGTCCAGAACGTTCAAAGAGGCCGACGTGTCTTCTAAGAAACTGTAATCGAATCCCCGTGCCTGCGAGAGCGCCAAAATAGAAAAAGAAGCTCGTACTTCTGCAAGTTTTTCTTCCGCAGAGCAAAAGGAAATGGAAACTCGGAACAAGAAGAATCTGAAGAAAAAGGAAGAGAAATATTTAACAAAAATGAAGTGAAAAGAGGATACCGCTGGTCTGGTGAATGTTTCTTGTAAAAAAAAAAATAAAAAATAAAAAAGGGAGAATTCAGCAACCAGCGACAGAGACAAGCAATTCCCTAGCGTGTTTCCCTTTACGCACGCGCGGATTAAGCGGATTTATGCGCGTACTGTTTCCTTGAAAAATTATTCTCGAGTTGGCCGCGCCTCCATGAATTTCGCTCGCGGATTTCCCTCATCAACTGCAAACGAACAACACAACCTTTCTTTTTGTTCCATCTTTCTCCCATTTCTTTTTCATTTCAGAAAGAGAAAATCTCGGTTCCCGGTTGACGCGCGGTACTATAACGTTCACTGGATTAACTGAAAAATTTATTACGGAAAAGAACGATGTACGATAATCTCGCTGTTACACGTATGCCTTCTTTGTTTCTTTCGCGGACATCGTGCGACGCGCTGATATTTTCTCTCAGCGTCTTCCAGCCTACGCGAACTGATTAAACGCCAGGTGAGAAAGAAACGTTTATACTCATTTAATGAAAGTTAGCCTTGACTCGTTATATCATGAAAATAGGATTTGACGTGACTATTTGTTGCAAGTAAGATTGGATTTTCAATTAGAGATGTACGAAAAGCGAAAAAAGGATCCGTACATTTGAAATTAAGATGGAAAAAGGGCGGATGGCCACCAAAGATTCTGGGTATTTTTGAATTACTCGGAACCGAACATTAATTACAGAAGAAAATGTCCATCTACTGACATGAGATCTTAACATTGGCCACGAGAATATTCCATAAATTTTTCCAGTGAAGCGTTCTTTTTTATTAAATTCTACATTCCATTCCCATAATATCATACGAATGTACTACTAAATAATACAAACTTCTACAATTAACTTTTACATAAATCCAATAACAAATGTGTACGAACACTATCTACAGCCACTGTACGTCCTCCAAAAAAGAAACGAACCAAAGTACAAACTTTAATCCAACGAAGCCTCGTTTATACCAAGCAAACAGTAGCCCAGAATACTAAACGGAAGAAGAGTCGAAAGACTAAGAATGAAATTGCAAGCGAAAATAAAGGAGGATGTTAATCCTTATCATCCTGAATTCCGATGAAGAAACAACCCAGCTCGCCGACTGAGAACTGCTACGGCATTCGAGCAACATTTCTCCCGAGACACAGCCGTGCATCTCCGGTTGGCTTAAAGAAGAACGCGCAACAGCAGCCAAGGAGAAGTGGGAGGGAAAACTGCAATTTGCGGCCTGCTAACGAATGCGACATTCCCGTCAGGGTTCGCAAGGGGATCCTTCGCATCGCGTTATTGTTGTGCACGACAATGGCGGTCGTGCAGGAACAATGCACGCTCGCGTGCACTCAGCCAGGAAGAAGAACACGACGTGGATTCTGGAGCAAGCGTGCGCGCTGCTCTTGCGACAACGCAAACCCAGCAGCGACGTCTTGCAAAGCTTCTTACCGGTTGCCGTGACGTCTTCACCTGGACGACAACACGCGGCTGAAAGCGACTGCCGCTCGAGCAACGCGTCGTTTGTCCCTGGGGCTACCTTCAAGACGTGTTCTTGACGAACACGGAATCGTCCCGATTGTTGGTTCAGGAATTTTATTAAAAAGCCTGGGAATGGACAGGATGATTGGCAATGTGGATTCGCGATCTTGAGGTATTTTTCAAGAATAGTCGTACAGAATGGTTGTAGATGTCAGCGATAACATTTCATTAGAACGAAATTGGAGAACATAGAAGATTTCAATGGTGTTGATAGAGAAACAACGTGCAGAGGCGATACGATTGGTTTGTACGATGGAGAGAAATTGAAGGAAATAATTGCGACCATAGTGGTGGAATTGAATTGAAAAAATACACGCAAGATTTCTAATATCGGTGGAAGCTTATTCGGGTACGTATTCCCAAATTTCGTTGACCAAAAGTTCCCATGAAGCTAAAAAGTAGACATTGGAAAGCATTATAACGTTAAAAAAGATGGAGGGATAATTGTTTATAAGATTAGGATTGACGTGTCCACAGATTATGTCTTTCTTAAGAATCTTCTTTTGTAAGTAAATTGAAGGAGATAGATGTCTTAAAAATAGAAAACTTTCGCTGTCGTACGATAAGAATTTAAAAGATCCTAATGCAGTATCATTGTAATTATACATCAATGATAGACAGATAAAATAATTAATGCATCTATGTGACAGTGGCTTGATCTTTTTATATCTTCTATATCGGTTCTTCTACATCATTACTAAATACAGTAAATACGTTCGACTGTGTTTGCGAAGAGAATCTCCAAGGATTTGTAGGAGAGAGTCACTTCGCACGAATAAAGCTGGATCCTGTACGCCTGTTTCGGGATAAAGCAGCGACAACAGCGAGTTGAAGGAAATAGCATTTTCGGCAGAGATTCGAGAACTGCTTGAAGGAAACTTGGCGAACATCAATTCCTGGTGAAAACAATACCAAGAAACGAGATCCGGAAACGCTCAGTTGAAAGGGATCTTGAAACGTAATTGTTCCTTCTACGCGTCTAATTGTTTAGTCTTCAGCAATTAATTCGATTGTTTACTTGTTACCATCTACGTATCTTGTACTATTTTATTTTCATCTTTTTACACTAGGTAGTAGTTTCAACCATAACTCCTTTCACGAGACAAAAGAAAAATCCAGCTGTACAGGCTTAAAAATTATACTAATTACGAGGTAAAATATCAAATCTAAAACACTTTTCGAAAAGAAGCCTCGAAAGAACTAAAACAACAATTAAATGACTAAACCTTCCAAAAGCTATTTCACAAAGGGATTTCTTTCTCATCAAACTTCTATAATCTTCCCAAATCAGATTCAAGATCCAAATTCACGATTAATCATTGGATCAACGTTTATGAGGCGATCTATGTGATCCTTTCATGTTCGCAGCCGCTCGAGCCACTCATCATTGTGTTGAAACTTCGCCGGCGTGGAGAGCAATCGAGGAAATTTTCCGTGGGAGTGCATCATTTTCCAAAGTGTCAGGAGAAAGGAGAAACATTCACGGCGATAAAGAAACCGCAAAGCAATATATTTCCTTTGGGACCGCTGGTGTGTCCGAGGCTCGATTGCTCCGGGCATTTGTTACGGTCAGTTACTTCCGATGAAACGAGGAACTCGTGTCCCCAAGGGCTACTTTTCCACCCCTTTCGCTACCCCTTTTACAGCCGCCTGCGAGCAAACCGAAAGATATTTAGCGACCAGTGCATTTTTCAATATGTCACAGTCGACAAATTAATTTAGCCTGTTCCGTTCCTGCGCCATTCTCTCCCCCCCCCCCCTTAACAACTGCACAGATACATTTGACAATATTCCTACTGTACATAGACAGAAACTGATTATCGGGTATGAGAACTAAAATAACTCTCAATATTTAATACCGAATCCTATTCACTGTCTTTATTTTTTAAGTATCTTAAGTACAAACGTGTTAATTTGTTCGCATTACGAGTGTTTTATAATGTAAAAGACTAAACGAATTTTCTTGCTCTTTCTCCTTTCACCAAGCAAGTATCGTTCGTAAATAATAAATAAACAGACTACTATCAGGAACTGTTCGTATAATCCGCGATCTATGTATCAACTATAATAGATTCTAAAGTGTAGTCTATACGTTGTAAAAAGTTGAATGAAATTGAGCGTAGTACGTTACTTGACAAAAAATAACGAAGAATTACTCGAAGAATTTACAAAATTCGACGAATGGAGAACGATTATATTACGATTAAAATATCGGACAAAGAATCAGGGTAAAATATTTACGATGAAAGTTAATCTCCGATAAGCACACCGCAATTTAATACGATTGCGTTTTCTGTCGTATCGCTGTATGCAAAATCTCGATATCGTCGATTCACGTTCGGATCAATCACTTTCACCTATCATAGCTCACGCTTAACACCTTTACTCTACACAGCTTTCGCATCAAATAAAATAAAAATCCATATGAATTCCTGTTCCAAATGTGCTTCGAAAATAAATCCTCGATTCCATTATAACCGCTGTAAAGCTGTGAAACCGTGGCTCTGAAAGCTCTGAAACAAGAACCATTCGACTCCTATCTCCAAACACCAGCCCAGCCAGAAACAAATACACGCGATTCATCGGGATGGGGGCAAGAATCTGTGACGCGTTGCCCTAAAAGATTCCGCTAAATGGTCCACCTTTATTTCCCGCTCGTGTATCGGCTATTAAACGGCATTCATGGAACGATCTCGAATTAACCAGATCCCGGTACGTGAAAAGGGCGCGCTGGGGAAATGTTCGCGTGGCTGGGAAAGTGTTCGCGTGGCTGGGAAAGTGTTCGCGTGGTTGGAAATGGTCGAGAGTCACTTATGCAAATACCGGCCGGAGTGACGTTAAACGATTCGACGCGTATAGTGAAACGTTTTATTAACCCGGCAGAGAGGGGAAACGTACGAAATTGAAGGAAAAAAGAAAATGGAAAAGGGGTACGTGGGACGTAGGTATGAAGGGGTAGAAAAAAATATAGCAGAGAGTGGGGGTAAAGTGTAAACGTGGAAGGTAAGGGGGAAGGGAGAGGGGTGAAAAGGGTAAAAGAGAGAAGACGAGTGAAGCTCGATTGCGAGCGTTCATTAGGGTCAGTTACTTTTAATGGGGAGCCAAGTAATCCCCGCGGAATATTTTCTCCTTTTCTCGCGCGCTATCTTCCCCTCTTTCACCCCTCTTTTACGCCGTTCAACCCTTAGCCTGTCAAAGTTACGGCTCTTCGTTTACGCGAGCCAGCGTGTGTTTGTTTAATGTCAAATACGAATCTCGCTGGGACTTTTCGACTCCCATTAGCTGGCACGCCGCTTTCCGAGCTTTCGCCTTACAGATTTATTCCCCGCTTTTTGGTTTTTTCGTTCGCCACTTTTCTCAGCATCCGATCCCTTTAACGCTCAACTCGGAAGTCTCTTTGATTTTCTATGTTAAACGCTTTCGCTGCTCTATCACCTTCTTTCCTATTCGTTTCACTCGAGGATCTTTAAAGGTTTCTTTTGGCTCTTTCAAATCTGTGTTGTTTGGTTCTTCTTTATTTCAGCATTTTTATTTCAACTGTTCCTTTTGTGGTTTAGTGCGCGAACGTACAGAGTGTCGTAAAGAGAAATTAGAAAACTCGTGCACGATTCGTTACAGTTAAACATCCTGGCGGAGGTAGAAAGAGTTGAAAAATTCACTGAAATAACTTCGCACACGGATACAGAGTTCCACGCAAACTCAAAACGAAACGGTAGTCCGAAACTAAATAATAATAATCCTGTGAAGTCCGTGTAAAGGGTGAAACGCATGAAAGCGGAAGCGTTCCTCGTGCACCCTTTACCCGTTGCGTCGTTACAAACGACACGATAAACATCGCAGTCAATCATGCCGCGTATTACGCCCTGCATATCAAACACGCGCTAATTACGCGTGTTCCGCGGCTTCGAGAAGTCGAATCGAAGTTCCACGGGTCTCGAGGTTCTCCCTCGTTTCGACTTACTACCGGCAATAACTCCTGCGGAAAACACGTGTCAAAGATAGCAACTTGTTTCCAATTCAAATAAGTAGATTATACTTCGATATTAGCGTAAAGCTGCTGGAAGATAATTTTTTAAAAAATTCTTTTCATTCGTTTATTCTTGTTATTCGTTTGTTAATCTGTAATTATAATTAGTAATAAATATAAAAATATATTATAATTATAAACGTAATTATATATAATATAAAAAGTACGTACAATGTATAATATGTAAAATATAATATAATATAAATATAAATAAATATACCTGAGCTTCTTTTTGCACGGAACTTTTTACAGGATTCTCTATTACATAGTTTTGTGCACGGTTTATTCAATTTTACACGGTTCTTTTAACACTTGTTATTAACTTTTATACGGTTTATTTAACACGTTCTGATTACGCGAATCTTTTACCATGTTTTATAGTGTTTTTGTAAATGATACCAGTCTCCGACGTTTTACATGATTTCAAAGAGATATGAGAACTTGTACGACTTGTTATAAAGAATCATTAAAAGAGAAAACAAAATACTTGTCGTCACAAATGATACAAAACGATTAGACGAAGGATATTTCGAGCGACGAAAATGATTTTTCTCCAGTAATAAGAAAACGACGAGTAAAATATTTTTTTGAAATGGATTTTTGAAAAATATATTTTCTTCATTTTTACACTACCTTCTCCTTCCTGTGTTTACCCAATAAAATATTGTCATCGAACACAGTTCTACATTTTAGATTGCTTTTTCTCTCTATTGTTTCATTTAGTTTAACACAGGGTTTGTACTTTTTTTTGGACAAATCAATTGTTTCACGACTCACCTTTTTTTACACAGCACACATCCATCGTGTAAAAAAACACCCAGCTATATACGAAATAAATGATTTGATTAATTCCCAAATTTCATTGACCAAAAATTCCCACGAAGCTAAAAAGTGAACATTGGAAAACGTTATAACGTTAAAAAAGATGGAGGGATAATTGTTTATAAGATTAGAATTGACATGTCCACAGATAGAGCTCTGTTAAGGACTTTAAATTACGAAATGTTAATCACCGAGGGCCAAGAGCAAAGTGAATGGAAGCCGGAATCCAATCCACTTGATGTTCATTAGGGTCAGTTACTTTTAATGGTGGGAAAGTAATTCGCCGGATTATTTTACCCCTGCCTGGAGTCGACTACTTTGAGTCTTCCACTGGTTGGTTTGGAAGCTTTAAGCTCCGTGTCATCGTGCTTTATTATTTAACTAGACGGCCATATACCTCCACGGTCCTTTTACTGGTCGAAAATAATTTTAGAAATTTCTTCGTCAAAGACTAAACGAAACAAAGGCTATCAACTATTTATACTTATCCGCGTCCACTCTTTATTATTTTTATTACATTTACATTCTTGCTTTTGTTTTAACTTCTCAGTCTTAGCTCTAACCAATGGCATTTTTAATTTATACGAATTATAATTTTAATGGAACACTCGTGTCAGAGTAATCTTAATTGAATGTCGTAATTTTACGTTCAGTTACTATGTAAAGAAGAGTACGAATTCGAAAATTAACTTTAATATCAATTCGCCCTTAGGAAAATTTCTCCAATACCAAACGCACACACTTTCCGTTCAATCTCATCTCGATACATCCAAAAACTTCTTGCAACAGAATGATATATATTAACTCATATCTGAGTGTATGTCGTATGTAACAAGTGATATCAATCATTCATTGATATCAATTGTTTCTAAAAGACTGAACTATCCGTAACAAAATATCACCAAGCGTAAATACTCGCATTTCGATACTGCAGCGACGTATATCCAGAAACTTCCACTTGAAAGAGAATTAGAACGCGTCTGACTATTCGAATGCAGTGCAGAGAGTCGAGGTATCCACAGGTTGCGACAAATTCGCAAATCTGCGAATGTCTCTGGGAAACACGCGTCATCCGCGTGTTCAGTCGGACAATGTAAACGCGAGCTGTTCGTTTCCCGACGGGATACGATCGCGGAGCAGCTTGTAACCTGACAACAGTTACAAACTGGCCGATTGCGTAGACCAAAATCCTGTGACGGGGTGGCGCGTATACACGCGTATGCACGCGACCACGTAGAAGAGAAAACGCGACGGAGAGGAAACACGTCGAGAGCGTGTATCAATATTGGCCCAGGTTGCCTAAATGTTGGACCGTGCGCGCTATCAGCGTCGTTGAATACATTATTCATGTGCGATAAAGTATTCCACGGGCCGAGCGCGTGTGCACACATCGAACAGTGTCGAGGGTTTCGGTACCAAGCGACGAATAAGCTCTGGATATTTTATGCCGAGGTCGCGCGTCGCTCGATTTTTTGATAGAAAGTGTAAAGAGGGATGAATTTGATTCTTTGTGTTGGTCAACGGGCTAAAGTTTCGTTGGTTCGTTGTTTCGAGAAGGTGAAGACGGGTTGAAGAAAGTTTTTGAACACGTTTTATAGAAACGGTCAAGAATTGAAAAATTCAGTTTCGAAGACGTTTTACCGTCGGAGTTTTATGTCGAGACCCGCCAACATCGCCCGCTTTGATCTTCTTCTGTGCGGTGTAAAGAGGGATGAATCCGATTCGCTACGTTGGTCAACGGTGTAAACTTTCATCGGAATCCTTTTGCAAAGTTCTTGAATAGATTCTTCAAGGTATTTTATCTGTTGCAAAAATTTAATTTCCAAGAGAAGTGGCGTAAGTTTCGTACGAATTGGATAACGCGACGAACGCATTGTTTCACGAGACTAAAGATATTAGTACGGAACGTATTATCTACACGAAATTGTATCACAGCCTAATCAAGCATCGGATGATCATCCGATACGACACAGAATGTCTAATGGGCAATCCTATACGTACACAATCGCCCCTTTTCCACAAATATCCTCAGGCCCGATCTTGAATGATTGGCGATCGAAGCTACAAATTCGGCTATTACATCAAACCCACAAGGAAATCGAACTAGAAGAGAAGAATATCAGTTGTCCTTACATCGGTCGCAAACGCTATATACCCGATCGATCTTACACGTATATGTACATACATACATATGTACATGTAACATAAACCAAAAGGCACTTAAGTCTGAGAAAGAACTTCATTTTACAACCGGGTCGTAAAGCATTTCCGCAAACGAGTTCTAAAACGAGGCTCGGAGTCTCCTTTCAGCTTGTTTCCTCTTCTCAATCAACTCGAACTCCGACGCTACGCTAACAGCCACGTTACGAAACACTTCGTACAGCTTCGAAATCCGAAAAACTTCCCCCGCGGAATCTCGTCGACTCATAGAGGGAGGAATTCCAACGGGCAAAGAGATCAGAGGCTGCAATTTGCGGCGGATAGTTAGCAAGCGGCCGCTCCTTCCAGCTTTAGACGCGCTAACGAGAATCGATCCCTGGAAGAGGGATGCTGCGATTAATTAATTACCGGTTAAGAGTCGAACGTAGCTCGATCAAAAGGAGGGAAAAAAAGCGATGGAACAGCCTGGAAAGCGAAATTCGATGTATACGTGGCACGCAAGTGGAATCTAGATATTCAGGTGATAGGTGATTACAGGCCAAAGTAATAATTAACTTCAGTTTTTTAAATTTTTGGGAAGTGTTCATCAGCTTTCTTCTACCTTATATTATATATATTCTTTATCTATTATATGTATTTATATTAATAAAATTAGTATTGTTACAGTAACATGTTATTTGTTTATAATATTACAAGTTAATATTTTTGTATTATAAGGTACTGTTATAAACAGTTAACATTATAGCAATTTCTTGTTTACTTTAACTATTCCAATACTCATTTACAT
>JACXIT010000192.1:3098519-3243876 GCA_014737525.1 Bombus difficillimus | reverse complement strand
CACACCAGTTATACATATATCTTATATTATAAGGCTTACTCGCACGCTCTCTTATTGTCAACCGACTCTTCCAGATGCTTCTTAACGACTGACTCACTGACTAACGACTCTTTGCCTAACAAAGGCCTGGACGACCTCTAACGCTTACACACACATATTCACATGTTGACACTCAAAAACTAGTGTTTCCATCACGCATTTGACCCAGGACAGCACATAAAATTATACATATTCCAACAACATATAATAAATATTCTAACATTCGACGATCTTTTACATCTACATCTTCGTCATCTACACCAGAATAACGCTCTAATTGTATCGAAATTCGCATCATGTAACGTGTTAAACCGTTCTATTAAATTCTAAAATATCAATTACAAACTCAGAAAGCTTTTTTTCGCTGAATTGTACTCAAAATCCGATACCGCCATAATTGATACGCGTTTAAAAGCGGAAGAAAATGTCAAAAGATGCGAAGAGCTGAAAACACGAGCTCGTTAATTGCACGTTGTTAATTCTCTCATTGTTACGGAATTTTATTATCGGTGCAGAAATATTGTAGATGATCAACAGCTCGCGTTACAAATTAACGGTTGGTGATTAATTAATACGTTAATTACGGTACGCTATTCCAGCAGTGTCGTTTTCGACAGAAATCTCCACGTGACAGAGACAGGACGACTCAGTGATAGCAACTGTTCTCGAATTTGGGTTAATTGGCGTGAAAAATATGCGCGAAATGAAACTAGACCGAATGGAATTAGTTCCAAGGATTACGTGTCGCGACGATTGCCTGATGACGATCAATAATTCTTGAGTGATTAAATGTGTATTTCGTGCGAAAACTGACACGCTACGCAGCATATATTTTCATCGGTTCCTAACACGTCCCCATTATCGCGTATTAACCATTTAATTATACTTTATTCGATAATGATTGGACCAGCGTATCGTTCACGAATTCCTCGATTTCGTTTAGGGCACAAAACAGGACACTCGAAACAGAGATTCTCGACATACAGTCGAATCGCAGCAAGATCCAACCACGGATAATTAACCTCTGCTTTAATGGAAACGACTTAGTTACCGTGTTTGTATCGTTTCGCGTGCGCCATACCGAACACTCCGATCAATTAAATACGCGGTGCCGTATTGACTGCGATAATATTATAGTGATAACGCGCGTATCGATTTACAGATTCGAGTTGCAATTCGCCTAACAGTTTCCTCGACTTTTGCCCTAGAAATTTGGCTAAATTGACAATCAAAGCTGATACTTTCAAGTGGTTTCACGTTAACCGTAGAACGTTTCTTCAAATTAGAAACTTTGATGGATATTTATCGCTTCATATCGAATACATTTAAGGCAGTCGATTATCAACGGATTTGTTGAAAGAATAACGCAAGTAGAAAAAACAAATTTTCCAGGAAATTGATTTCAAATCGTAAATTTAAGATACACTGACGATCATAAACACGAAGACATTGAAGTTTAGTGTAACTTGAATATTGTCGGAGCTTTTATTTTCTAGTTATTTTATTATGAACCTCTCGAGAAGAAAGAAACGATTCTACAACTCTACCTCAACGAAGCTGATCTCTGGTTGGCTTTCGTGTTACTTACAACATGCATATGTCTATCTTTAAGTAGATCTATAGATAGAAACATATCATATCTAAGCGTACAAGCGTAAATAATTCTACTATTTGCAATAATAAAATTTTATTAAATTCTTCACCCAACAACATTCCGGCGTGCACAAGAACCGTATCAGAATCATCGTATCATCTAACGGAGTACGAAGCGAGCTGGGTATAATAGTCGAATAAATCTACTTTCTCACTCCCACGTCATTTCACCTCCTAATTTGCTAAACGTTATTTGCAACGAACAATCGAAGGGCGCCTAATTCGTCGTTGGAATGGATACGAACGACCATGAAGCAGAGCAATTAGCAAGTGCAAATAGATGCTAATTACAAGTAACTGGAAGAAAACGGTGGTGTGGTAGGTGTCGATTGTTCTTCTAATGAGATTTCGACGACCGCGTTCCCGACGATGCAACATCCCTCTGTGCTCAGCTATGCTCCCTACTACTTGCCGATTGCTAATTAATTAGCACGCTAATTGGGGCAGCGTGGCTAGAACGTTTGTGTCGCGGTATCGCTTGCAAGCGCCGATGCAGGTCGGTCCTTGTGTACGCGCGTCTTGATTGCAACTACGATTGTTACTACAATCGTATCGCGTAATTGTCAAACTATTTGCTGCATGGAAGCTCTAAAATCATTCTCCGATAATTTAGGATGTTATTTAATAATTTATTTTCCGGGAGAGAATCGCTATTAGCAAAAAGCGAGAAATTAGTATCCATAGTTGCTGTTCGATTGCACAATCATTTTCCATTTTCATCGATGTAGTCTTTTATAGAGATAGTACAGAATATCTAACATTTCTAATATTCAGAATATTACTCGCAATATTACATTTGTAATAGTAAAATTTTCAGACATTTACGCAACAAACAACGCACCGATCGAAACGTCATAACTTTCAAGTACACACTGTGTGTAACTTTAAAAATGTTGTCTATCGCAATATTAAAATATCACTCGTTTCAACAGTTTGACCAGTTATTTATCAGTTTATCAGTTGTTTGAACGATAACCTTTGGCACTTACGAAACTTCGCACTAGTTGCAACTCTATCAAAATTTGAATTTCAACAAATATACTCGAATTCCAGTAACTAATTGTGAGATGGACAAATGAATGTTGGCATAGAATGATTAACAATTTGACGGGGATATCTATCCCGGTTTATTTATCACATTAGGTGTCCCGCTGGGTAAACCGACCTAAATGAAATGAATCAGATGATGGAGGAGGACAAAGAGAAGGAGATGAAATGGAACAACCTGTGCGCGCAAAGCCCACGACAATCAATTTTCAATAAACCGACAGGTAAATGTATTTACAAACATTTATGCGCATAAATCGTGCTCTCTGGCAAATTGCATCCGCTGCTGTCTAGGAATGCGACGCGGATGATTTAAACGACGCTTCGAGGAAGGATATCTCTCGAGCGCTGTACCTCACACTTACGTTTTAGTTCTCCTTCGATCATCACAAAATATACAAAACTTCATTGCAGATTAACAGCCTTCTTTCCTTCCAAGCCGAATCTTTTTTCTTTTTATATCACGTTCACGTGACATTCTCGAAAAGAGATCAATTATTTAAAAAAAAAATAATAAAGCTCAACGTATAATTTCAACTGAATCGATAATAACTTTTTACAGTAGTTGATACGATTATAAACTATAATTAGAAGAAATAAATATATCTGTACAAGATGTGAGTAGATTTATTCCAGAACTATCGTTGGATTCTTTTTTTAAATCTCATTAAGCTATCGTCTGTAATGTCCTCGAAATAATCTTCTTTCGTCGCAAAAATTGTTTTCCCGGTGGTCCTATACATACTTCCTTTATTGCTAGAATTGTCTACAACCCTTCTATACGAAGAAACGCAAATTCTTCGTTTACAACGTTGTTCAACAATCATAAACGTACCTCTGTAGTTTTAATCAGTATCGGAAATTGATAATTTCATTTTATAAAAGAAAGACAAGGTCCCGAAATTCGGCATGCGGCTCATAACTGCGAGAACCGAATATGCGAACGCAAATCCAGCGATGATCACATCCATTCGCGTGTAATTAATACAAAATGAGAAACAGCTGAAGCAAAAAGCTTCTTTCACAATTTCATTTAATTAAACATCGAATGGTTTGATAAGTTCCTTACTCGACAAAAATATTCGTCGAAACGTTACTTTTGTCGAAAAAAAATTAACGAACAGTCGTAAAACCGTTCGTAATTATAATCGAACAGAGATGAAAATAAAACTGCACAAACTACACAAGTATACTAGCAAATACTATGAAAATGACTAACTAAATAGAGTAAATAGAGCGCGATCGTAAAACAACAATCTCTCGGTCTTTTCTTTTTATCGTCGGCCTGGTAATTGCATAACGACACTCGATACACGCGGACGATGGGAGGTTGAATAGGAAAAGAGTCGGAATGAATGAAAACACGGTAGATCGATTTGAATCGGTGAACGAGGAGAAATGCAAGGGAAAATAGAAGGAGAAAGGGAAGAGAGAAAAGAGAGAGAAAGAGAGAGATGGGTCTGTGGCACCGCAGGAAATGCCGCTCGCAAAACGCTCCCGGCCATTGTTTATCCGGCGCATCCGTTTTAATGCGCGCTATAATTGCAGAGAACGAAAAGCCAATGGGTTCCACTCTTTGACGCGATATTTCGACATCGACCACGGATCTTCCTTTTGACCCTCGACCGCGTTACTCGTAGCGACCGCCCCGATGCTTCCGTTCCAAATTGTTGCAAAACGAGCGTGAACGTTCTATCGTAATTAGTTGCACGGCGGGTACAGGCCGTTATCGCGTGTTCCCGCATAAATAATGCAATCGCACGGGAGTAGAAGGTAAATTACGCGGCCGGTATGCTCTCAATGGGACGCCTAATAAACGTTAATTACCAATTATGCGATTCCCACCCTTGATCCTACTACCCCTCTTTCCAATTTTTCCATTTTCTCCAACATCGATTTTCTTTATTCGTCCTTCTTCTTTTTGTCTTTGTGCGTGTCTGTGTGTGTTTTCGTCTTTTCTTCGCAGTTCCTGGAGAAGACTGTAATTTGGTAAAACGTTCGATAAATCATAGCGGATAGATGGTGGCAATGTTAAACTGTTACGTAATTGGCAGCTGACTAGGGTGGAAATTAATAATACGTCGAAAGTAAGCCGGAATTAATAAGCGCGATAATTGCTGCCAACTTTGAAAGAAGAACTCGTGTAGTAAAGACAAATCCTAAGGAAAAGTTTGGTTGGACTCGAATAGCGAAATTTGTAATGCTATTTGGATTAGGGAAGTCGACAAGAATAATTGAACTTGCGGGTTTGGCTTTAATAACTCGGTACGTTAAGAAGTTTGCTTGAAAGATACGTCTTATTAATATCCTTGTTAGTACATGCTACTAACGCGCGATATAATATACCGATTCGGTTAAAAATTTGTTGTAGATTGCTCGCTATGAAAGGCCGGACGATAACATTTTCAACCTACGAACATTCGTCTTTTGCTTTCGTAAAACACGTGTAACAATGTGTCAATAGAATCCGTCGTGCCAAACGATGTTCTTCGAAGAAAGAGAATTCTCCAGTACTATAAATATTCTAATCTTATAAATAACGATCTTCAACTACAAATTCTGTATATTTTTCAACTTTAACTATATCGATGACAAAATAAAAATATATAAAACCACTGAATTATGTATATACTTTTTATTTTCACAAACGAGATATACTGAAATTTTTTCATTTTGATTCCAATACCTACACGTCTATGAAAAAGAAGACTTCACGAAACTCTGGCATGAAGCAGCTATAAAACATACACTAGATCTGATAGAAAATTTACCGAGTAACTTTTTCCAAAAATTTTCCCATTTTAACAATGGTTTAATTTAGCGAAAGTTAGACGTTTTTCCTTTGCGCGAACGATTGCCGTGTGAAATTACATCCGACGAAACAAGCTCGACAGTAGTGCGTGTTAACCTGGTTCGATGATTCTCCACGCAGGCATTTCGCATTGCAACGTGACCGCGGTGCAGAGTCGGCGCTTAAGTCGACGAGCGCTCGAAATTTCCGTTATAACGGAGGTGGTTGCGTCTTTAAGCGTCCATTGAATTCATGAAAACGCAAATAGGGATATGGCGGCGAATATGCGAGGCTCGTAACAGCTGGTTGCGAGCGGAATGGATCGCCAACGGTGATAATGTTCGTTTCCTGGCACGCCCTTCGAATCTCGATTTTATTTGCCGCGTGGTGTGACTCGAATGAAATCGAATCGCCAATCCCAGTAATTGCTACATTCTTGAAAGTTTATTATGGCTCAAGGCAAAAGAACGTAGTACCATACCATTGCGTCTTTCTTATTTACACTTATGTCGTATGTACTACGTTATTTATATCGCATGTTATCATGTACACTGTATATCATTATATTTGTGTTTATATTAGTTACACACCTTTATGATAATATACTTGTTGCTATAGTAGAACTTCATTTAATCCAAATGTTACGCATTATCATGTTGTATTCGTAAGTACGTGTGTTTAAGATTTTAGCTATGTGATCATAATATAGAAGTACATATATCTATAGAAAAATGACTCCTTGATTAAATAGATTTCATAGGAAAGTAATAAATAACGTGTGCATGTGCCCTTGTAACAACAGTCGAACCAATTAATAACTCGATCTAACGTTTCCTTCTCACCAGCGCAAAAGTATCGAACGTCCGAATAACGCGTTGCCAATGTCGACGATGCCGATGAGCAATTTAATTCATTTAAAAATGCGGGTCGATACGCAGAAATAACGAGCAACCATGATTTTACCTTCGAACATCATCGCCATTTTCGTCGCCGAGATCGTGTGCTTCGCGTTAAAACGCAGTGACATAAATTTTCTGAAACGTTGCCTTGAATAAAAGGGTAGGATCACGTCTTCGAAAGAAAAACAAAAATTCAGGCATGACTTTCTGAGGCTGTGTACCGTTTAGAGGGTCGTAGTATAGTGGTAGTTCCGGTGGAGAAGGAAATTAAAGGGAATGTAGGTCGCGGAGGCTTTTCTATGAGAACGTGGATGGCGAGTGTTTAATTTAATCGTTGTTTTGTAAGGGAAAGGGCTTGGTATACTAAATTACACGCTGGTAATCTTAGATCACGAAAAAGATAGGATATTCTTCTTATTATTCATTGTACGAGGCAGAAAATGTCGACTTATGGTTCCAGAGCGAAGACGTGCGTACGGAAAAAAGCTTCAGTGACCTTTAACGTATGGTAAAAGATAAAGAAACACGAAGCTATTGTCTCGCTAGACTACCAAGTATCAAGCACGTTCTACAGGTTGAAACATGCTACGATGTATACATCGACACTTAGGTTTCATGAAATTTGCATCAGTTTCAAGCCAACATTTTGCTCGTGGTGTGATACCGACGTTGAAACACGTGTTTCAATGTGTCCGGTTGTTTCCCAACTCCGGTATTATTATTATTATTATTATTATTATTATTATTATTATTATTAATAGGAGATATGTTGATTATAAAAAATAAAAAATTATTCCTGCATCGATACAAGTTGGTTTTAATACTCATTCGTCCATACACATCTACGCGCATTGTAACATGTATCATGAAACTCACATGTGCATGCACGCGTCGCTACATGTTTCAACGTGTAAAGCTCCCTTTAGAATCCCTTAGCAATTACTAACATCTATACGTACGTATAATTAAATCATTGACAAAACAAGAGAAGGAAAAAGATGTGGAGTGAAATATTAAACTATCAGCTCGTCAAACTTCCGAATATTGAAATTCTCTGGCGATTGTCAATATCATATATATAGATTAAATATATATATTTATTTACTTATTTAAATGATTCACAGAAACAGAGTAACTTTCAATTTATTGGCTATGCTGTCAATGACGAAATCGTTTCGTAATATTCGCAATTAGTTTCGCAATACTCGTCTCTAGAGGCTCGTGACTTCTCTTTTGTCGAAGAAGAATCGCAACGAGATTCACATCGGCCCGACCCCGATTCCGCAGATTTTCCGCGTTTTCTCTTCTCCTCTGCTCCGTAGCCGCGACTTCGAGTCACGACGCAGAGACAACAGTCACGAAGCGTATCTTCGCGTGCAAATAAACGTTGAGACCGAGTCAATGCGCCGGTCCAATGCGAAACCGATGAGTGTTTGAATAACGGAAACAGAGAATTCTTCAGCGACGTTTCCTTTTCTTCTTGTTTCAAGCAACGTAACCGAGAATGCAAATTTCCTTTCGCACTCTTCTTTTATTTTGACTTATCCGTTTCTATATTTTTATACAAGTCCTTAACGTTGCATCAACCGCACATATGTGTGTGATTGTTAGTAGACTGCGGATGTTTGTGTAATTTTATATCTCTATGAACGTAACTAAAAAAAAAAAAATGAAATTCATATAGAAAACTTTAGCTACCAAACATTACTTACAATAGTTACCTTAGATATATCACATATTTGTGCATATTATCAACATTCTGTAGATTTCTACATCTTTAAATTTCTCAGAAATACGTAAACAACCGCAATCCAGTTATGAGCAACGATAAAGAAGATCGGAAATATTGTGGAGAATAGATTTTACTTTTGATAGCCCACCTGGTAAGAGTTTCGCCTTTCTTGAAGAAAATTGAACTTTCCAGAGTACTGTTTTCTCTTTTTATACATTTTGATATTTTATACGTGTGCAAGGATCGAGGTATGATTTCAAACGAGGAGTGGATTAAAATTGCGATGAATTTGGATGACTGCTCCGTTAAAAGTTTTGCGCATTTCGTGAAATAGTACCGAGAAAATTACTTCTGGTATAGTAGTAGTAATCGCAAGTTGGCAGAAATTGGGAACGAACTAACTCAAAAGCTCGTTAAGGTTGCATTGAGATTCGAAAGCTTATCGAAGGTTCGTTTTAACCATCTGTTCAACGTGCGACAAGGTGGAAGATTTCTTAATGATCCTTCCAGTTTTACAAGGTACAAAATATTCTTTAGCATGTGACTGACGTGGTATTATTAACTCTTCAAAGTTCCAAGTCCTTGATCTTACATTCTTTACATGTATTAATTTTTCACGCTCCATTCATACTACTCTGACAATATTATTCTATGTATGTACCTACCGTAATTCCTTCACGTAACACTACCTTATTCGATATTTAAAAACCAAAGGCATTGGACGCAACTTTATCTTGTCCTTCAGACGAATTAAAATCAAGAAACATAATATATACGACAATAAGAAATTAAGAATTATGCTTCGACAATTCGCGTTTCACCTAAGCGTATAAAGAATCGTACTTATTAACATATCGTTAACCGTTAATTTTATGCAAGAATTAACGCGCGTCACCTTTGCTCTTTTACGTAAAATCTGACGATGTAACCTTACATATGAAAACACGAGTTTACTCGTGGCCGGTCGACAATGTTTTAACGCGAATTTAATTTTTTGCATAGAACCACGTTTCTTGAAACTCGTAGAAAAATGAAAGCCCGTTGACTCTGAAAGTACCGTGTTCCTCTAACTGCCTGAAACGTAAATGCCATCAACCTAATAGCATTAATAAAAAAGAAAAGAAACTCTTTCAGCAAGATTTTAATTTAAAACGTTCCACTCGTAAAACAGCGGCCATTTCGAAAGAAATATCCCATTGGTAGGAAGTTGAACGCGGCGTGGTCCGAACGTCACGGTCGTAAGACTTCCGGCAGGTGGCTCATTAGATTTCCGCCACTCTATGACATTTCGTGGTGCGTTTAAGATCCATTAGGATCGGGCCAGATTAACGAGGTAGTAACCAGAGTCCATTTGCAGCGCATTTAATTGACCGTAGTCCCTGCGAATGGCCGCAGACCAGCCTGAATCATCATCACCAATTCTCTTCGCGACGCTTCCTGGTCTATTGTCGACCGTACAATGTACGGCGAAAGGATCGAGACCAAGACGACAGTCTGCGCTTCGGAAATTCTTTAAACCATACCTCGTCGTTGTTCCGTCAATTTAAAGGAGTGCTTTATTCTTGAAAGCCTGTTCTTTGCTTTTGTTTCGCGAGGAAAGCTTTCTCGAAGTGAAGATTTAATTCACAATTAGATTCGAGGATATCGTAAGAGAATGTTTACGGTATTGTTTAATACAGAAATGAAAATACTTGGCTGCTTGAACACAGCTTGGTTTTGCCATTAATGCCAATTATAATGTTGTTTTCTAAAATTGCTTCTTCGTACTGTTCAGCTTTCGTCAAACTTTCTTTCGTCTATACATAGTAACGCTTTTCCACGACGAAGCGAGCCATCTTCAACAACCATACCTCCTCGCGTAACTTCCTAGTCACAACCATCCCCCACCACTACCGTCAACTTAACTCCAAGTGGGGGGAAGCGGTCTTGAGGCTTCGACATAATCGACGCGAGCTATAGAGACGGGGATCCTCCTATTATTCGCCGCAATGAGCGCGCATTATCGCGGTGTGTTTCGAGCCAGGGTATATTTAACTCGGCTAATGGTTAATCAACGCACGTATGCACTTCAGCAGACGGAAACATCCCGAAGGAAAGTTCTTGGGGATAGTCAGAGCGGATCGTATGCTTGATTACAGGCAGACGGGGGACGAGGAACCGGTTTAATAACTTCATAACTCTACTTACGAATTGCGGAAACGAGGCCGGATTACCAACTGCTTGGCTGCGATTTTCACGAAGAAATTTTCTATCTCTCTCTCGTTCTCTCTCTCTTCCTTCCCCTCTCCCCACTCGCTCTTTCTCCCTCGCCTCATTCGTGGAAATTTTCGACACTTTCTACGAAAGAGTGGAAGCTCGAGAAACTCGAACTCGATCGATGGACAAGAAGACGAAGCGTTCTCCTTTTGTTCGAGGAGTTGGGATATTTTTCAAACCCATTCTTCTATTTTCGCCTTGTTCCTTTATATCGAAGGAAGCGAAGAAAGTCCGAAACAGTGATAAATCGAAGACCAGGAATTTTTATGATGCTGATAGTTCGGTATTGAATAGATACCCGAGATTGTCGTTGTTCTACTCTCTTTCTTTCTCTCTCTCTCTGTTTGCCGGTGGGATTAATTAGAAACCAAGTAGCTATTACATGGATTAAGGTAACTCTCTTTTCCAAATAAGGCAAAGGAATAAATTCTTCAATGACAGAAAATCTAGCTTTTAAGTTTCTGATAGAAACGACTACTAACTATGTTTTTAGAGAAATCGAAGAACGATATTTCACATTCAAAGTTTTATTCTTCGCTTTTTTCCGATATGCTGGATTTTATCTTGTAACTATTTCATCGATACAAGATAAAATTTATAAAATTTCAGCGATGAAACGGTCCCCTTCCCTTAAAATAATCATTCATTAAAATCACACTTCGGAAGATTCTATATTTTAATTGTTCGATTGGATTCGTCGTTCGAAGCTTTTATCCTGGATGTTTCTTCTTCGTCCTGGATGTTCGGTTTTATCCCATAATCGTTGGATCGACGTTGAAACGATAGCAGAATAGAAATACATCAATTGTTCAATGGCGAAGATTTTTAAACAGGATTAAATGTTTTTTTAAATAATCAAACAACAGCGTTCTCCATTCCAAGTTTTTCCCTACGTCTACGTTTTATCGGGCAATTTTCCTGATAATCGTAAATCTTTTGGTCTGCAACCAATGAGAAAATGAAGCTTAAAAACGAAAGGAGAGAACGATGGATAGGTTCATCGAGGAAACGATAAATCACTATTTTTTCTCATGTCGTTTAATCACCTTAAAAGTATTCACGAGTGAAAATACTTACAAGTCAGGTAATTTACATCGAGTTAATAAAAGATTACCGCAATGTCCCTTATCACAAGGGAGTCTCTTAAAAAGTAGCAACATTTCCACCGATAGAATATCAGCGAATGTTTAGGAGATTTCATTACGAAAATATAGGATATGAAAAATATGAATGACTACCTCTACGGGAGCAACAGTTCGCTCCTTTATGTACCTTAAATTAAACTTACTAATAACCACAATTAATCGATACTATAATAGTAACATTCGACCGTAGACTAAATTATATGTATGAAACTGTTATCAAATTGTAAAATTGATAAAAATGAGTTGCGAAGGAAACGAGTAAAATATTTGTTCCCTCGAGAGCCTACTTTTAATTAATCTACCAAACGCAGACCGTTTTTAATCTCGCAATTAATTCAAAATTACATTTATCAGACTTTAATTACTTACGATTTATTGATTATTGTAATCAACGAAGAGAAATAAAAGGAAAGAGGAAGACAATTACCGAAGCGGATAGTTTATCGATTATATCAGAAATCACGTGGAATGTGTTAATTTTCTTTGCGCTTCGAATAAAGTTAAACGAAATTTCGACGTGCAACATGCATAACAATGCACGATAAGAATTAAACGACATCGAAGAACTCGAACAGCGATATATTGTATTTTCAAGGTTTTTAATATTTCCTACGTTTAACTCTACTGCGTTCGTTGAATTATTGTCAAACTAATCGCGGTTTCTTCTATTGCCAAAAATTTCATTAGATCAAAAAGGATAAAAAAAGTTTTTTGTTTGATGTCGTGTATAAACGATAAACGATCCATCATCGATCAAATTTAAAATCGGCGATATGTAAAGAGTGGGCATAATATACAAAAGCGTATAAAATATACAAGGACTATATTCGCCGCAGTTCCTAATAGACGAAACAGATATCTGCCCAGATCCTATACCTTAAATTATTTTCATAAAGTAAGAAATTTTGCCACGAAAATCCATAGTCTATTTTAATGTTACAATTTTTTTCCAAATATTAAGAGCTTTTTTGATTGTCAAAACAAGAGACAAATATATTCGGGAACCAGCCTGGTTAAAAATTGTCGAAACTGGTGGTTTTTCGCGAAAGGCGGACAGGCTCTGGAGGAATTCGGCGTGCGCCGATAAGCTCGGAACGTTCAAGCGATAAAATACACACATATATTACACGTATGTACACATTGTACACGTATCACGGTTTCGAGAGGGAAGCGACGTAACTCAGCAGACTATCGTGGCTTTTCGGTGAATCGAGGCAAACACGTGCCGATCGAGCCAAACGTTTGTTCCGTGAATTTGCCATATAGTTTTGTTGTAATCCAAACTTCCTCCTGGGGAAGTTTCTTCCACGAATTTTCATGATTTTATACTAATAACATTTTTACAAATTTTTGTGTTCTTTTACTTCTGCTAAGTGTACTTGCATTACAATTTTAATATCTACTGTTTTGGTCTTCCATGTAAAATCGAAGTGCCACGTTTTCATCGTTCTCAAATCTTAACAATGTATCAAGATACTCGTATCTCGCTACAACGAATTCTAATGACATTTTGAAACGTATCGTATAACTCGCGCAATGTATCTATAAAAGATTCCCACGTTATGGCGTTCAAATACTTAAATTACCATACGACGCTTTCGGGTTTGTTATATCACGAAACTCGCGTGTTTGCTACGGCACTAACGAAACTCTGAAATGTATAATTCCTATATGCTAAGTTCTCAAATACTTTCGTGTGTCAGAATACGGCGCTATAAAACGATCAACAGATATGTAGTCGCTCGCGCGGTTTCTAACATCGTTCGAAAATCCCTAACTCGTTGCGTGCTCCCTAAAAACCAGCGGAGCCGCCAACGGATCCTCCAAAAACCATCCTGAAATATCCCACCTTCCATTGAGAAGCCTCCAAGTTCAATTTCCTGAAGCTATGCCGCAGCAACCCCGAAAATCCAAAGTAAGTTCCTCTTCAAAGCCAATAGACCGGAAAACGCTTTCCTCGCGAAACCACCGGCAAACCAACCGCTATACTGGCAGAATCTTCCGACCGGAGTCACCTGAATATCACGATGACGGAGATCCAGGGATCAGAAGAGACACCGGGCTGGCACTCGCTAAGCTGTACGAATCGATCGCTACAAATGTCGAGCGTTATTGATTTCCTCGTTTTTCAGCAGCATAACCGCGAGCTCGTACTGAAGGCTCCTTGGAATGTCGAGCTGAAATGCCTGTTCATCGTGCGTCAAACGACGCCTGATGGCCCTCAGACACAGCTCGCGCAGGGTATAAACCGGTAGCGTGATGAAGACGTCGGTCCTTTCGCGTCTTCGACGGGGATGCAAAGCCACCCTGATGGGATAGCGACGTTCCTGCCTCACTAACAACAACGGACTCGGCTCCGGGAAGAACACCTCCTTCTGGTTCACCGTGTACCTAAAAACCCCCATCGTGCAGCCAGCTGCCCTCTATTCGCCTGATAATTATGGTCTAATCGTTGTTCATGAAGGAAATTCGGAGTTGCGTCGAACGAAGAAAGAGTTGTAGCGTTTTGAAGCTTTTTCTGAATGGAGAGATGGACTTTGAAGTGGTTTGTATCGGTTTTTGGAAGATGGAGGGAGCGGTGATGTAGTTTAATTTTGGTAACGAGAAGAGCGATGTTGGCTTCGATTAATGAAGCTGAATCTTGCAAAGTTGTAGTGGCTATCGCGTTTCAAGTTCCAATAGAGACACGTGCAAGTACTTTCTTGTGTGGCGAAGTACCATGTTTCTTATTCGATCGTTACATCTGTTGTAGTACGTTTCTTCTTCAACGCGTTTATTATTAATTAAAAATTTAAACACGTAAAATCTTTGCTTAGATCTAAGTGTACGTTTTTAAACCAACTCTTTCTTCGTTCAGCGTCCGGACAAAACGCACAGATCCCCACAGAACAAACTCTAACCGCATTAATGGAGATAGCATCGTCTGTTTCGATCGTTCGAAAGTTCCTTTACCATTCGACCACGCGAATCAGGAAAACGCGAAGGGAAGAAGCAACAGACCCTATGATTCCTTTCAAATACGATCGACATAACGAAAGGAGAGAGAAAGTTAAGGTTCAAAAGTGCCTTTGGAAATTCAACGGACTTCGAGAGGATCCAACTTTTTCGATTTCGATGAATCTTCCAAGAATTTTTTAGGAATCTTCGACGAATCCTACCTGTCTCTGGTTTCTTGGTCGACGAAGATCCACGGATGCGTAACGAACGTGTCGATGTCGAGACAATCGCCAGGCGACAATACACCGTAGCTGACAGCCCGACCTTGATAATCGATCCAGTAGAGAACGACGTTGTGCATCGTCTTGTTGATGAACCTAACGAGGGACACGTACACGTTGTTGATCGAACGAAGCAGGGGCTGCTGTTGTTCCTGGCTCTCCCCCATTCTTCCGGCGCCTCTCTTAGCTCACCCTTTGACCAACTGCGAAACTTCGCTGCACTCAAAATATCGCTCTTTTTTCCGCCTTGCCACCTTCTCCTCCCCTCGAGTTACGATTTCGCGACGACTGAAAGCAGAAAATCAAACGCACCTGGATTAATCGAGGGCTGTCTGATTCACGTGCATCGAAGAAGATTTTGGTAAAGAAAAGCTTCACAGCATCTTCTTTCTGATGTTTGTGATTTTATTTAATATCAGTATACCTCACTGATTTTACTGTGAATAATTTCGCTTGTACGTGTAATATCGCCTGTTTTGTCGACCGTTCGCGAGGAGACGCGATCTCAAGAAGCGCGTCAACGGGAGTCGTACATTCCCGTTGCGATATACAATCGACGCCACAAAACTGATCGATCCCCTATTTCGTTTAAGATAATATAGGTAGTTGAATTAATTATAACGCTGAGGTAACAGGTTATAATATGTTATGTATTTCCAACAACTTGTAGACAAAATGATATATATATATGTCGGGTTAAGCATTAAGATTAAGAGTAGGGGCGTGTAATTAATCTTCACTGGAATTAGCCATCGTTGTTATACAATCGAGGTATTGTTGATTAGCACAAGTGTGAGTAGTTCAGAATCGACAAGCAACCGCGGAAATTAAACACTAATGGCAATGGTCTTAGGTTCGATGGCGAATCCGCGGTCAACAGGATGGTAAATGTATAATAAATGTACTTTTCTCCAAAATCTGAGTTTGACTTCTGGTTAAAATAAAACGTGGCAATATGCACCGATCGTACAGACGTTGTTTTACTCGCTGATGAGTTCGCACGAGAGAATGCGTTATCCGTCGCGGTGATGCTGCAGAGGAAAACTATGATGGGGTGTGCCTAAGGGCACGAGATCATCGGATTCGTCGAGAAAAGCCTCCGCTCGGAAAGTGAGGGAGATGGACGTTGCTGTTAATTGGTTGATTTCTATGTTGGTGGTTAGAAGAGGATGTTAGCCGCCCTTGAGAGAAAGTTGCTAGCGGGAAGTGTCGTACGTGAGAAAAGCAGAGTCCTCTTATCTTCCCGTAGTAGGCGATAGATTTACGGACTGTTAGGATAAAGACTGTTTGTCCGATTGAAGGACATTAGGTAACTAAATCCTAAGGTCTATTAGCGGGTCCTCGACTGGCTAAACTGCGGAGATGCATCGGCATCTGGTAATCATCTTGCCCGAAGAATGGGGTCTGTGTGTGGCCGAGCCACGGGGCAGAGACTATTGTAATGTTTACTGTCGAGTGTCGCTACAAATATTTCTTTGTAAGGAGAGCTATACAATTATTCTATACCTCTGTTAGGTAAAACGTTTGTCCCGTGACCGCGGCTACGCTCGGTGACTAGTTGTCACCTCGAGCCCAAGCTCATTATCTCAAGTTTCGGACAATTATATTTGGGTTGATTTATAAAGACTACAGTATCGGGAATTTTCCAAAGAATTCCAAAGGGAACGACCGGTGTCCTTTCATCTCCGACATATATATATATATATAAAAGTATATGTTAATTAGTTAATGAGTTATCAGAAGTAGATATAGTTAATAAATATATGTTGACCGAGTTAAAGTAGTGAACCCAGTGCAGAGATGTTGACTGATCTGTAGTCGTAAATCCAGTGAACTTTGCTGACGATGTTATCGCAGAGGAAAACTCTTGCTGCGTGTTGATCGCCCCACAACCGGTCTCTTACGGGTGAAAATGCCAGGGAAACCCACGTTTCCCCACTTGTTATCTGATGGAGTAATAACCGTAAGGAACATTTTGACTCGAAGGTGGTTTATACCACTTAACGACCTTAACGATCAAATCGAAATGCTTAGTTTTACGACAGTTCCTTACGATTATCACGGTCCAACTAATTATGCTGACGTAGCGAGTGGCTGCCTCGGGGGATAAATTCCGGGCTAAGCAAAGATTCACCGGACAAAACATCGCCAATCTAATGATTTTACATTTACAATATTGTAACCACAATTTTCCCAATTAATTCTGGTAATAACGTACCATAAAGTAGCATATAAATTATTAATGTTAAAGTACTTTTGGGAAAGGAAATTGATGAGATGTTGCCTTTTCGATGTAATTACCAAGTATCTGTAGGTTTTACACTTTCGAAATAAGAATATTTTACATCTTAGTGCGAATTGTATAAAAGTTTCGTTGTTCAAGATTAAATAAATCAAACATGAAAGTTTGATAATTCATCGTAGACGTCCAACGGATGAACAGTATTCGTTTAAAAATTCGAACGCGATGAATATTTTCGTCAGCCGCCATCGACAAGGGAAGGAAAAAGAATACGAGTCGGAAAATCGATCGAACATAAACTATTTTTCTGGCCAAACAGGCCGAACCAACTGGGTACGTTGGTCAACATATCATAAAAAACATCGGAATATTTGTCCGCCGATTTTTTCATCTCCCGGTCTCTGACCGTCTCTTTCGCGTGTTTGTCCATATCGACTCCATTTCTCGACCAAACAGGAAAATATTTAGGGGAAAAGGTACCGGCCGTGTGAAATCTAATGGATCTATACCGTGTGAAAAAAGAAAACACAAATTGAATATATCACGTTTCGTCGCGAGGCCACTCTTTTCAGCGATATCCGATATGTTTTTGAAAAGAAAATACGGTGACTTGTGGTATCCTTCAAAAGTGTATCATTTGAATAATAATAATAAAGTGTATCATTTAATTAAGTGTATCCCTCGTGAGTGTCGCGTTTGAAATGTGACGAGATTTGATTTACAGATAACTGAAAGGTTCGAATATGTAAAAGTTTCGATATTAGAAAACCTGAGTATTCGAGAATTTTATGGTCCGAAGATTTGTACGTTGGATAATTTGCAAGTTCGAAAATTTGGGAGCTTGGAAATTGAAAAATGCGAGAATTCGAGAATTTGGAAATCCGGCAGCTGTCTGAAAATTATGAAAACTGAAAATTTAAATGCGAATAAACTTGAAAGTTGAAAAATTTAAATATTTGAAGATAAGTAACAATTTGAAAGACTGGAATGTTTAATCGTTCGAAAGCTTGAGATTTGAAACAAAACGTCGTCTAAGCATTGCAATTTTAAAGCGATTGACACGATTCAATGCGAATAAATTGAGACGAGACACAGTCTAAATTGGGAAAGTTCAAGAACCGTCTGGCGAGCTAGGATCGCTAATAATTCATTTAAATAATACCTGACATTAACTCGACGCGAGACACGTTTATTTAACCAAGGCAATCAATCATGGGATGGTAATCAAATAGCTGTACATTCTCCGACGATCTCGTGCGTCAGTGAGAAATGTCGAGACGAATGAAGGCGTACCAGTATTCCTGTTCTATAAATATAAGTTGTACTTATCCACTAACCAATGATTGTTCGTGAAAAGTCTATTAGTAAAATTAACACGTTTCTGAGAATATAGCTTCTTGCCGTGACAAATTAATTTATCTGCTTCTTCGTTTTAAGATCTAATTAAATTATTTCTCGACAATCTATAATTTACCTACGACCACGTGAAATTTATTCATTCACTTGTTCAGATAAAAAATATTACGCAAGCATATAGTGACTTTTATTTCCTCTAAACAATCCCAGCCATTTAACGCTAAAACAACTAGTCTTTGATACATAAGTAGATATAATGTATGTGATTAATTGTAATCAAAATGGTAGGGTGAAAATGAAATAAGTATGTATTACGTTGTCCGAGAAGTGTCTTTCTTTCGCAAACGTGTTTTTTACAATAGTGCACCTTCATAGAAACGTGAAAGCAAATCTGTAAAATGTCGTGTTTATCCCAAGAGAAGAAACTTCGACAAAATAATATAAAACAAAAAACGTACGTCTATTATTTCCTCATTAAACGAAAGAAACTTTTCGGACAACCTAATAATTCATCGATTAATTTCTCGATAACATCTGCAGTCAACTCATCCGAAATTTCGCAGTTCCTGCTATCTCCTTGGAAGTAATTTGCTTACAATTCGACAAGTAATTGTTATAAAAACATTTAAGATACAAGAAGTCGTTGTACCAAGAACATATTGGTTGTCTGGAAAGTGTCTTTCTTTCGCAAACGTGTTTTTTCCAACAGTAAAACCTTTATACAAACGTAAAACCAAGTCTGTGAAATGTCATGGTGTTTATCTCAACAGAACAAAATGGATCGTACGTAATTCGACAAAATAATATAAAACGAAAAACATTGTGCGTCTATTATTTCCTCATAAAAAGAAACTTTTCGGACAACCTAATATAATCATGTTTCGACCTCAGGAAAGATCTACATGAATTTGACCAAGAGCTCTTGCATGATTTTGGTAATTGTAATTGAAAAAAAATTGAAACCAATGGTTCTTATGAATTTGATAATTCTAGTGTTAAAATCAATGACTTATTATTAACAAAAAAAATCTACATAATTCAAATCCTACAGCTTTCTAATTTACCTAATTCTAAAATACTTGTAACTTGTAAATATCTTCTTCTAAACTCGTTTTTATCATTAATGAAATATTAATTCGACTTGGAACGTTCAATTTCTCGGTTAAATGATCACCAGAACCAAACGAAGGAACGGAATTAACGCGAAATCCTACTTTTCAATTAAATTTTCGCGTCAAAGGGGAGGCAACGAAAAGCGCACAATCGATTGCTCGGATATGCGCGTATTATCAAACAGAAATGGGAAGCTCGCGAGTATCTAGCGTTTCCGGGATTTCACTTTTCCGGTGAAAAGCCGTAATGGAGTTTTGGCGTTCTCCGCCATTGTTTTGCTGTTTTATAAGCGGATGAGAGTACCGCCATCGTGATGAACGGCAGCAGAACAGAAACAACGATGATTTTACACGATGCACGCGTCGACATATCCGAAACTAATTTCTACAATTTTCCTCTTTCTGATATTTAAGCGGCGTTTCTTCCCGATTATTCGTTTCACAAAAAGTTTTTAGTAAAACAATCCGAAACGATAACGAAGTCAATCGTAAGTGGCAAAGAGGAAAATTGTCTTTCGGTGTAACAAAGTTCGAGAAGCTCTAAAAGATTTATCTTTTCCTCGATTTTGACGAAAGCTAAATGTTATTTCTGAATGTCGAGAATTTCGAAGTTTAACTATCGCGCAAGAAAGATTTCTATATATAACGAAAAAGAAAAAAACATTTTTATTTCATTCTTCGTTAAAATCATGAAAAGGAAAAACGCTTTGATTGATATTCTTTGATCGAAAGTGACAACTAAAGAACGTAACCGATGAAAGCCAGTAAAAATGATAGAGAATTTTTCAAAGAACGATATAAAATGAAAGTGGTACGTTATGAAGGATACGATAATTTGTCAAAAATCGGATCCCGTTACTCTTCGGACTGCGTGTACAAAGAAAGCGCTCAAGTACGAAACAAAATATAAATGGAATTACGTCGACCGATCAATTTACCAGGATCTCTCAAAGGTAACAGAGATTCCACGATTGCCAACCGAGGATCCGAAAAAAGCGAAGCCCCATCCCCTGTTCTAATAATCGATTTCCTTTCTCCGAGAGCTATACACGAACAGCATAATAATTCCTTCTTCAACAGGTCGTAAAGCATTTCATCGCGGCTATGAGGAATTTCACGCTCACCGTTTTCATTAAAACTTTTCCCTCTGTCGGACATCAATGACCGATATAACCAACGAGCGAATATCGACGAACCCCACGGTTAGAATTAGCGATGACAAGGGCGGTAAGATTTACGTCGGTCGACCAAAGCCGCAATAAGAAGTTATTCTATATATCTTTCGCGATTTATCGCGACGCGAGTGCCGTTTTGCCCCGTGGGACTCCAAGTTTCCACGAAACTTCTGTTCGTTCGTGGATTCGAAGATTACAATCTGGCGCGGATTACGCTAACAATATCGTTCGAAATGATTCTTCGTATTAATTTCCGACGTCTTCGACGGAATTTCTATCAGGATGCTGAGTGTTTTCACTTATTTCTTTTTATCTTATTTATTGTTAGCACGTAGTAATTTATTTTACAAGTAAATTTTAATTTTGCAAATCTAAAATATCTCTTAAAAATACAGCCACAATATTGGTTGTAATTTCTCCTTAGTAATAACAATTATTATTATTGCTATATAGTATTACTTTTTATACTCTATTGTTTATTTCTATTTATAATTGCGCCATTAAAAACACGGTAGCTCACCGCGAAGCATTCGTATAAAATAAAAATATTACTTTAGCGTATCGGGTTTCCTTAAAATTATCGTTTGCTTATTTTTGTGAAAAAATATCACACGATGATGCATAATGCCAGTTCGAGATTACAATTTGGAATTTCGAAATCGCGTGAAACAGAACTATTTCCATTTGCGATCGTTACTTTCCTTGTTAATTTTTTAATTCATAAAATATACACGTCACCTGTTTGTTCGCAGATCGTAGCAAGCTGTAAGAAACGATAACAAAATGTTGCCACGAATAACTTCTTCCGGTAGAAAATAAAAAACGATCTTCTTGCAGATGTTAAATAAATTAAACAGACTGTATCGATAGGCTTAGAAAATTTCTCGCGGGGCAGGCGCAATGACGAGCGAAACAAGAAGAGGCGAATGAAGTTGATATGACATGCAGGAGGTGAAAAATGGTTGTTTCGTACTCGTTACATGTTCCTGGAAATGATTCTTTGCGGGGGAGTTATAATGGCGAACACAGAAGATAAATGAAGGAAGTTCATACACAGAAAATGAGAAATAATTGTGCTGTGTAATGCGAGCGACCGAAAAGAAATTCAGTGGCCTTACGGTACTTTACTGTGAAACTAAACCCGAACTTACATCGTTTCACTTTGGAGAAACACGTCGGATGAACGCTGCTTTCATCCTCGGTATAGTTCACGGATGAAACGTGTTTCTTCGAAGTGAAACAGCGTAGATTCGGCTTAACCTACGGTACGTTGAATTTAAGCAAAGAAAAGAAAATATTTGATGTTCAGTGAAATAAATAAACACGATTAATAGAATATTCGGGGAAATAAATAACAAAGATGAATAAAACCAACGCGAAATTCAAGATCGAATTGCCAATATTTGATAAAATAACAAACGAACATAAATCTATCGAAAAATATTATCAACGGTCAAAAGAGATCGACAAAAACGAAAGCTCCGTATGATTGAAGAATTTTCTTCAAAACTAATCTACTGTTATTTAAACAAACAATCAATGCACGATTCAAATTTCCGATACTCGGTAAAATAAAAAACAAACATAAATTCAATCAATATAATACTCAATGAAACAAATAACGGAAATAAATACAAGCAAAGCAAGATTCAGCAGATGGAACTTTCGATATTTGATAAAATAACTAAACATAAATCAATCGAAAAAAATATCATCGGCCAAGGCTCATCGAGAAGATCGATAAAGATGAGGACTCGGACTGATCGAAGAATTTTCTCATTTCGACATGGTGGAGACGCGTTATCGTTCATCATCCACTTTTCCCCCGAACGACTTTTTCTCCGCTGACAGATTAGAGTCTGTTAAAAGTCGATGGCCGGTGATTCCGACGCCAGGATAGCGAGAAATTGTGCTTAAAAGCCATGACTCTATTGTTCCTTGTCTCGTTTCGTATCTCCTTCTTGTCGCTTGCATAACGCGAGTCGCAATTACGTTCGAGGGAGTCGCGTGTTCGTCATTGGGGGAGAAAATGGAAAGGTCCAGGCTAAAATATCTCGCAATTGTCCTGCAAGATTGGGGGTCGATCAAGCCGCATCGCGGTCAGAGCTTTCGATTCTCTCGGCTAAGAGAATTGTATCGATTTATAGATCGAATGTGAAGAGAAACTTGAAATTTTAGGGCTGAAGGTTAATTATTTATGCTCTTACTTGCTGAATTATTTTCTTATAATTTGATTATTTTATCAAAGATAGCGTTTATCCAAGATGTTTGATTATTTTGTGCAAAGCTCAATTGAGTTTTCAAGTTCACGGAATAAGTAAGTTGTTGAAGCTACCTGATCCTATTTCTTCCTTTTTATGCTAATATGTACTAAGCGTGGCAAGCGTAAAGTTTCGTAGGAAGTTTCTTAGACTTGACTGCATATCGAAAGTTGTGCTTTTTACATGTTTATTAAGTCGACGATACGCTAATTTCTTCCTTCGAACTTCCTTTCACGTTGTTACTGGTTATACAAATTCTCAAGTATGTACATACTTCGGCTTACTACAATTTACATAGAATCTTAAACATTTACAAACGTATAGTATCAAATGTTAATCCTGTACTAAAAATAGAAGGTGGAAATTTCCAAGAGAAACATTAATACGAAACATACTTAACTAAAATTTTTGGTTAAAAATTAACCTTTACAAAAATTAAATCCTTCGTCGAATTCAACTTCTTTAAAAGACCTTACAACCAACAGCACTCTACACTGACCTATTGTTAGAACAATAACTTTAGTATCAAAGACAACATTAAGCAAATATAATTTATTTTCTCAATTTGCACAATTATTCCCCAAAAATCCTTTAAGTAAACGGCAAGTATGTGGAGGAATAAGTGAACACGGTTAGATCGATGAGGTAAAGGTTACAGGGTTGGATCCAAGAGAGATAGTTGTCTGACGATTTGGACTATCGTGCCGGTGAAATTACAGTTAGCGGAGGCGAGCCGAGCCGACGTTGTAATTTCCCTGGTAATTTGCAACTAACTCCGCGAAATGGCCGTCAGCAACGAGGCAAGGATCCCTTCAAATTGGAAATAATGAACCGTCGAACTTGGTCAGGCGATCTTTTCCGCGCCGGCAACGCAGCCCACGGTGAAACTTTCTTAACGAACGTGTAATTCGAAACGCACCGGTTGCTGAATTTTGCTTCAATTTTAACGAAGCCCAGCGAGAAGTACGTCCCGTTTACTATGCGGATGGAACTTGGAATGATTTTTGATCAGTTATTTTTTCGGTCGATACGCGAGGCATTCTCGAAACGAAAATGGAAAACTTCTGCTCGTGCGGGTTCGCTGGTTTGTCTAATTATCGCAGAACGTTTAAGTGACGAAATTGAGCGACTAGCCAAACTGGAGAATCGCGAAGATAAAGAATTCGAGGAGCAAAGGATTCAGAAGTCTGGAAACACTGAGAACCGAAGCTTTGAAGAGTTTAGAGAATTATAGAATTTTAAGACTGAATTAACGAGAGATTAGGAGCTCGTGAAATTACAGAATTAGAGCGTTAGGAAATTGAAGGATTACAAAATTAAGGTTCAGAAGGACGGAGGTCTGCATAGTTGAGAAATTAAAAAATTGGAGGACAATCAAAGAATTAGAGAATTAGAAAATAGCTTTTAAAGTTAAACATCGTTTCATTAAAAAACAAAGAATTCCTACTAGATCGATAGTACAAGAAAATTTGATCAAAAGGGGGAAATCGATCAATTAAGTAGTTACGTCCATCAGTCGAGGTAACAGTGCTAATTTAATACTTCTTTATTGGATAATACCTCGTCTTCTCGATCATTCTCAATGAACGTTCTTCGTCGTAGCGGTGGGAGATCCATCAGCTACTTTCTTGTATAAACAGACGCGAGAATGGATATTCTTTACTTTGCTTAATAAAGATCTATTGTACTCTTTCACATCGTCATGAAAATCATGACAATACTTTTAATCGTTGCATCTAAGAATCAGCAGTGAAAAGGTCTAACGACTATATTCGCTAATTTATTACGTTGTCTCTTCTTGTACTTGGCTGAAGATGCTCTGGCTAAAAATTCAACTTTCTCTGTACTCTATAACGAGTGAATCTTTACTTAACTTTCACTTTAGCATCTTCCTTGTAGATACTACACTCGTCTTCAATACCAGATTTCAAAGGAAAAGAACGTTTCTCCGAGTTTGGACAATTTAATTAATTAGTAGTAAGTTTGTAGTATGCTAATTGGAAACAAGAAAACTAGAAAGTAGAATTGTAATTTGGTCAGTGGGGAACATGATCTTTCAATTTCTCTTCAATACATGAAACCATTGCTGAATCTCGATTCAAGGAACAGGTGAATTCTAATTAAAATGCTAAAAGCTAAAGAAACAATTTAAACAGTCTCGATAAACAACGAGAGTCCCCCCCCCCAAAAAAAACGTAACCATGAATCCTATGAATCAAATTCCTATAAATTTGACGTAAGTAAAGATCCGACGTGAGTATCTTTAGGTTTTACAAAAATGAGATTCGTATAATACGAGTTATATCTCGTTGTATCTCCGCAACACACACATACACGTTTCTCTACATATAAAGGAGTTCTTGAATAAATTTCACGATTTCAAACTGTATACTCACTTTTGATTCCCACTGTCGCTCACAGAAAATCAAAGTTTCACTTCTAATCCTGCTACCTAAACTTCGAATCTCATTCTGAATCAACAGACCAAAAATACGCTGCCCTGTTCCTCCCTTCCTCATCTCTGCGCGAACAAATAAACAAACAAACAAACAGACAGACAAACAAACACCCCTCGATGCCGATATTTCGTGTAGCAGCTGGTGTATCATCGGAACCATAAACGATCGCCAGAGTCGATCGAAGCGAGAGGCAAAAGCGCAATGTGCATCGACGCGGAGGAGAACCAGTATCCCGTTGAAGGTTCGGTAAACAGCGGAGCCTTAATTTGCTGCGAGATACATGCAGAACGACAGCGACAAGACGATGCAGCTGCGGCGGCGAGCAATCCGCAGGATCGGCAAGTATTTACTTAGGCCGAGCAGTCGCAGAAGGAGAGAAATTGCGGCTGCGAGCCGAGCATCGCACCGTTACCAGATGCACCGTCGCTTTATTACGTTTCCGGGTTGGCGTTTTCTCTCCTCTCGAACTCGCCACAGAAACGGCAAATATCGGGCTACGATAACATCGACGACTAGAAATCCACCAAAAGGTAAGGAAAAGTCTTAAAAGACTTCCGATTTCGCGAAAATATACAAGCGATTTCGTTGAGATTTAGCGGATACATGTGGCTACTTTGTTGCTCACGTCGGTAGACGATTTCCAAATGTTGCGTGTCTAGAGCAATGAGCGAAACTGAACACACAGTCTTTAAAACACGAATGGTTTCCTTGAAATACGACCAAACGAGTTGATTTTTTATTAAGAAGTTGTATAAGCTTCGGTTTACCAGATGACGCGTAAAAATGTTTTCGAAAAAATTCCAATTGCTCGGAATAGCGAAGAAAACCTATTGTTAAAAGTTTCATTACAGGTCCAGTTAAAAATCTTTTTTTACGAAATTTTTTACAAGTCATCTACTAAGCTGATCCTTCTAATTTCCTTAAAACAAACAAAGAAACAAGTTGTTTGGTATAATTTAAAAAAAAATTTGTTAAAGGGAATGTGTTCAGTTTTGTTCGTTACTGTAACATTGGAAATACTAGAGTGATCATAACGATGAGTGGACTGTGGATTGTTATGCATTTGTGGGAAATTTAAAAGCGTAAAAATGGAAATATAATATGCAAAAATGAAAAAGTATTCAAAAATATTCTAGCAGACTTAGTGAAGTTTACAGACTATTTTACGAGATAAAACTGGATTAAAAGATCAATTATTATCAAAGATCAGCCAGAAGGGGTGGTATTAATTGGAGTAGTCTATGTCGGTCGATAACGCGTTAATAATCAAAGAATTTAATATTAACATGCATCGGATATGTATTTCTAAATTTGTCCTTCCTAACACACCTGAATACTTGGACAATTTTTCCATTTACATTTTATCCATTTAATTCTTGGACTTTTCAAATTCTTCCACAATTGTACGAAAGTAAAGTGATTTCTCGGTGGTAAAACAATTTATTTCAGTCATGAGAAGATTTGAATCGATGGAGGAACGTATTACAGAGTCTGAACAGTAGTTACGACAAGTTCCAAATCACACGTTCTAAACTGCATGGTGAAGATCTGAAGCAATTTAATAAAAACCTTGTCATATTCCACTAGGCACTCGCAACAGTGCAGAATAGAATATACTGAACGTGTTGAAATAGAAATTTTTCGTGCAAACAAGTGAAATTAATATTCCGATCGGATGAACAATTCCAAACCAGTCAATGATAATCCATAGAAAAGAGATCAATTAGATTGAAATTAAAATTAATTACGCTTGATGAATCGCGATATTATAGCAGAAATCGCGAAATAACCTCATTGGAATGTTTATTAGAAAATTCCAAAAGCCATATGAACCAATAAATCCAACGAATCGTTTCAGCTATGTAGCTCAAACAATTAAACTATCGAAAAGCTTATCAGAAGCTTCGATTAAACCACCGACACGAGTATGAGATACCTCGCAAGTTTCAGTACTGAGCTATTCTAGTCCAACGTTAAATAACTGAAACCCCAAATATTACGTTAAATGACTCAAGTGTTATCACAAACAACCTTGAGAATACATACGCAACGATACACAATTTTTAGAGAAAGACAGAGCACAGTCAATGGAACCGATTTAGTGAAATTGCGTGTTAAAGCATTAAGTAGTTAGATCCATTCATGTGCAGCCGCACATATCGCGTAGTGAATACAAAGTTGTTCATACAAGATCGCACTTATTATTGTATTTATATACTAGAATAATTAGATTATAAATTCTGCTTATAGATTATAATTTATATACATTTAATTTATTTATTTATAATCTATAAGCATAATTTATATGTGCATATATATGTAGGATCTTTACTACAATTAGTTTATTCACAATAAATGGATTAAACAGATGTTGATTAAACAGGATACGATGGTTGTTTAACGTGAACTAATCACAATAACGTATTATAATTAAAACAACTAGATAATAAATTTGCAACTCTCGTCACCACGGATTCAACGCTCTCTGGACAACGCAATTCGCACTCTCTGGCTTCTCAACTCACAATGCTGTTAATTCGTTTATGTCCCTTAGCAATCCCTTGTCTTTTGTCTTAGCCTCATATCTCTTGTCTTAGCCCCACCACGCACATGCTCCGCAACCGCTTCTTTATAATTCGCCCGACACCCCCCAGGCCCCTCGTCCACGATACTACAGTAATCTACAATCTGTAATTTGGTTATAGATCATAAAGAATTAGATCCAACTACATAATAAGTTTCACATCATTTAGTAATGCTTTAGTATTACTTAAAATTACTCTTTTTCAACCCTCGAAGCACAACTAGTAACTTCAGTCCTATTCTACGACCTCGCTATCCTCTTTCATCGACTATTTTCTAAAAAATTTCTTCCAGAAGAAAGAAGAGTTGTTAACACGGAAGAGACAAGGATACAGAGAAAGAGGAAGAAGACGAAGAAGAAAGAACAAAGGAGTAGTACAACAGTTGGATGCTGAAAATGATTAATGCTGGTACATACTCTGTTTCTATTTGCTCGTAGCCCGGCAACGGTTGTCCATGGGGTGATCTATGCTGCCGATTCCAGCACTGATTCCAGCCACGTAACCGTCTACTCTCCACGCGCTTTGTGGTCGACCATAGGTTGGCAAACAGACGAAAACGCCCATTGTATATCGATTGTGTTCGCGCTCGATCGCGAGAACAATGGAGATAATTGAGCGTACAAATTACGATAGCGAGAAATACACAGGCTGGCCCGGGCGTAGCCGTACACATTCGCTTCGGACCTGGCAATTAGGTAACGCGGGACACTACCAGCAAGAAGAGAAGCTGTTGGTTGTTTGTAGTACCGAAAACACCATCGTTCCCTTTGACATCCACGAAAACGATATGAGGAATTGGGTGTACGACGCCGGGTCTGATCGGACGAAAATTTTTTACCACTCAAACGAGAGCTGTGAATTTTAGGTTAATATTGTTACGTTTAGAAGGCCTTAAAAATTGTTTCCGTCTCTCAATTTATACTTTTTTCTGTCTACATTTATTATCGGCTGCAATAATCGTAGAGAAAGAATCTGCTCTCGTGAAGAAACATAGTGCGTTTATGCTGTATTCTTCAGTTATTTTCCACCCGATTATGTTTTTCTAACGTTAGAAAACATAATATTTACAGTCTGGACAAACTATGAAGATGTAATTTCGTCTGAGGCGCCATCTGAAAACCTTACGAATTCTTCTGGTACGCTAAAATTAGTGTGAAATTAAAATATAAAAATTCGAGAATCGTAGCAGGGTGAAAATAGGAAAACTCAGAAAATACGAGTTTGAAGGGAGGACATTTTGGAAAGTGAGACAAGTGCGAATGATTAAGTGGTATCAACGATATTTTTGTAGATATTTTAAGAATTTCAAATAGTATCATAAACTTAAAGTTGATAATTTAAAAGAACAATGTTTTGGTACTTGAAAGATTAATAGCTAGCGACTTGAACATTCGTTCTTTTCTATTCTTTGAATTGTAGGTTTCCACTAGTATCGTGTTAACCATCGAATAAACAAATTTTATTTCACTATGGATAAAATTCATCGAACAGAGTACATAAACGGTTCCCCAACAAGAAATAACTCATCAATTTACTTCCCAACTTCTCTAACACCTTTCAACCAAGAAGAAGCCCATTAATTTTCGTCTCGAAACCAGCTCGATACAGGCCTCTTATCCAATCTATTCTTCTAATTTCCTGGTGGTTACAGAAGGAATTTTAAAACCAAGAAAAAGACCTTAATAGTATCATCTAGACGAATACAAACTACTAAATAAAAATGTAATCGAAAATAAATGAAACGTGAAAATAATCCAAAAAATACGTGGATCGTTTATCCAAAAATTTTACTTACCTAATGCGTGCAGAGATATTTGTCTTTGAACAAAAAAAAAATAAAAAATGGAAAATTAGAAAAATTAAAATGTAAAAAATAAATTAAACAATAAAATATTAGATACGTAAAATGTTTAATATTAGGTACGAAATATATATTAATTACATACCATAAAATTTTGCTAACATAACTTTATAATAAATAGATTTTAATGAATTTCTGTAACTAGATATCCCATGCTTTTGCTCGTGCCTCTCTGTTACGTGTTCTCCAAAAATAGCATCGCTTGGTTATAGATACATGACAGCCCTCGCTTAGATAAACTATGTATGCCAAGCGTTCGAAGAACGTTGCAGAGATCTCTAGAAAGAAGTACAACCGGTAGCAAAACCTTTTTCGTTCGTGACAGCTGCCAGTAAACTGGTTTGATGAATGTCGCGAAACGAAGTCGAAGGTATAAAGCCAGAAACCTTGGGAGTTAATCCTGGTAAGGCAGGAAAGGCTGATCATCGAGCTATCTTTAAATCAGAAAATGAGCATTTTTATTCGCGTAATGATTCAGCGTTAGCCGCGAGCGTTTGCGTAATCGGGCCACATTTGTTACAATCTTGAAGAAATCTCGGTACTGGTAAATGTTTAAAGATGCTTTCGGTTCTTCTATGGTATAGAGTAGTTGCAAATAGGTCACATTATGAGCAAATAATCTTGAAAGAAAAGAATAATTAGTGATTGAGAAATATCTGGTATTAAGAAAAAAAATTTGATCTATCAAAATTAAGGCAGGAATCGTTGATTCGTCAGAAGAAAATTATTAATTATTCAAACATTTAATCATAGAAAATTTTCAGTCTTCGCAATTTAACTAATAGCCATAGAATTTTTACAATCTCTGCTGAAATATCTTACTGTTATGAAAACAAGAATTGTAAAACTTCCATTTTAAATTATATTATATTATATAATTGACAAATAAGGTAATTCTGTTTAATAAAATTCACGACTATCTTATCCTATGAAATACATCATTTTCATAGTCTAAAATCGATGATTCTTTTTCTTTAAGACGCGTCAATTTTCTATTTAACCAACGGTATGAAAATAAATTACAAGATCCTTAGATAAAATCTTCGAATATTTTCCACGAAGTGAATTACGCAAAAGGAAGCATAGAACAAATAACTACGCGGCTCTTTACGTCTCGTTGCTTCCTTTTCATTATCTTATGTAAGAGGATTAAGCGAAGAACCGAATGCTGCAACATAATGCTCACAACCGCGAGCCTTTCGCGGTATATAACATAAAACACCTTTGTAATCGGCTTTCCAGCGATAATGCGATTTGTATTCAGTGACAGTACTGCCAAGCCTCGAGCAACCACGCGGACAATACACCGTTTGACTCGTGATCGAGGCAAACGTTTCGGTAACTCGCGGTATCTTCACCGAGTCACGAAACGAACAAGCAAACCCGGAACCATAACTGATTGTTATCCATTAAGTAATATTTAATCGTTAATACGTAGTAATTCGTGACTATCACCGTAGAAACGTAATGCTTGATACTGTAAGCCACTGTCGATGAGAAACTATATTATGTAAAGGAATGTAACGCTGTGCTATCCTAAAGTGCTATCAAAAGGGAATGTATCTATACAGTGGGAAGCACGTTGCATTCTTCTTTTAATTAGGCGGCTACCGTGTTACCGTAGCTTGCTCACTCAATTGTTGATTGGTAGACTAAAACTGGATGTTTATAGAAATTTATATTTTTACAAACGCGATTAAGATTTAAATAATACATTTCTACAAATAAGATGGTAAATACAAATTCTATGGAAAGAACTTTGTTTTCTTGTGAGAGGAGAAGTTGCAGTTGATTACAGCTTCATTACTCGGCTAATTGTATCATAAAAACTTATATTTCCAACATAGGATTTCAAAAGATATTTCTTATATTTATATTTTTCACGTGAGAAAAATATCCATATAATCAATTCTAATTTCCTCTAGATAAGTAAACAAGAGTCTGCTTGTAAAATGTTAATCGTTGATTAACAATTAAGCAAAAAAACTGCAGTAACACCGATAGTCCTTGATTATAAACAATGGATGCGACAAGTATAATATAATGGTACGCGATGAGAGATTCGAACTCGTTAGGGAAACATCTAGAAAATCCAAGATCGCATTTCTGGTAGAAACGCAAAGTCGAACCTGACTGTCAGGAAATTAAACGTAAAACGGAGATGATAGGCGAGAGATCTGCGCGGTGGAATGAACAGTGCGAGGGTTGAACGAGATAAGGAGTATAAGGGAAGTCTGTGAAACGAAGGAAACTTAATAAAACCAAGCGAAAATCCGGGGAAGCAGAATGGAAACTTGAGATACCGCGTCACCTCGTTCCAACCCGTGTTTTCGATTTTAAGATGTTCCAGTTGCTGTTCGCCAAGTAAATAGAGTGGAAATTCAATATTTTAATTTCAGTTTGCTGCCTTTGTTCCCCGGCGCAACTAAACGGGAAATTTAATATGCCGATGTTAAGGTGCCATTTCTCGAATTAAAATGCAAAGTTACAATAATCTCCAGGCATCCAGAAATGAAAATATCAACGCTTTTTGCAATTGTTGACGTTCTGTTTCTTGAACAATTAAAGATCTCACGAGAAAAACATGATAAGTCATATTTGTCTCTTTTATTATGAAAAGATAATTTTAAAATTCAATACGTATGTGTGTCAACCAATGTCACTTCGAAACTATATTTTCATTTGATTTTGAGATTAGATATGCGTTTTTATTACACACTGGAACATTAAAAAATATCAATTAATTATATGGACCCTAGTATCAACGAAACAACAAAATTAATGACATTCGTTTCTTAGAAAGCTTGTTGGGCTTATCACCTATTCTCAAAATGCTGATATCTTTGAATGCATCAGGTTAATTATTTCATTAAATTATTTCCTTTCTAAAATTATTTCAGAAATTATCATATCAACGTTTAACCGCTCACAATTCCAAATTCCTAAGCAAATCCGTTATCGGATTAAAAAGCTCATTCGCGCGAAAGCCGAAATCGCAATCGTGCTAGCGATTAAAATTTAAATAAAACACATTCCAACTTTTGTATCAAACGATCGCGTGAAAAACAACCCCCTCGGTTCCCCTTGTTCTCCGTTCCAACAATGGAAGCTTTTAACGGAGCCAATTAGTGCCCTCTTTATTATTCACGCGACAGCGACCGAAACGCTCTCCCATTGATAAATAGCCGGTGTTCTCGCGTGCCGGTGTCGGCCTGCACGATTTTCCAAGTTTCCCGGAAGCGGAGACGTTTAACACGTTGACTGCCACGCGAATTTTGTATATTTCCTGTGCTATTTAATTTTTTCAAAATATTATATCACATTCGCTCACTTTTTTCTGGCGATGATATTCAATGACCGCGGTGACATACGCGAGTTCACATTTTTATGAAGGCAAATAAAGCTAATAAATACTAAGCTTTGTATGTTTTGTACACTTTTACATTTTGTTCGCATTATACGCATTTTTAAATTGAATAAAACGTATAAAAATTCGCAGCTTAGTTATCCAAATCGTTCACATAGCTGGACAACTTTTACGCCGTTTTATCTTATCTTGATCGTCCTAACAAATTTAGTAAAACGTTCATCGATGACCATCGTGGTAATTAATTAAAGTGTTAAACGACTAACGCTAGGACGAACGAGGGAATGGAAAGAAATGGTTGGGGATCAACGATGAACGATAATGAATAGCGGAATGTACGAGGATAGCACGATTACAGAATCACGCTAACGACGACGAGGATTTTGCGTTACACGCGCCAAGGTGAGAAGCAAAACCCTTTTCATCCCTTCTCTTCGCCTCGTGCTATTTCTCCGCCACCCTTTCCACCCCCCGTCATTTTCCCCTATAGCTACCCTTATTTGTTCTGAGAGGGTCGCCACAAACAATGCCTGGATTACGGCCTCTTTACTATGAATTGAAATTCTTGTAAATTTCACGCTTTGTCAGGGGGTGGGCGGCTCTGTTCCCATTCGTCGTAAGCATGATGCCTGAAGGATTTTCTTAGATTTGTTATACTATGAGTCTTGTAGAGAGATAAATCACTTGAATCTTTTCTTTGTCCTACTGTCTTTTTTCTTTTTTTTTTTTTTTTTTTTTTTTTTTTTTTTTTTTTTTTTTTTTTTTTTTTTTTTTTTTTTTTTTTTTTTTTTTTTTTTATTACTGTAGATTTTTGTTACGGAGGAAGAGGCGAGACGCATCCGTTTTTAGACAGAAAGGGATGAATAATATTTTTACATACGTAACGCTGAAGTTTGCTTGAAGTTCCAGAATTGATGTTTTTCAAGATCGTACTACATGTACCTTCACTCTTTTGAATATCGCTTATACAAATTCTTAGAGAAAATGATTTATCATCTCTCCTATGTGATAACAGAATTCACACGAATTTTTATATAATTCATCCTTAAGTCTATCATCTACCAATATCATTACGATATCCCTGTCTTGAGATCATTTTCTCTCATCCTCTTCGAAATATTTATATAAATATATTAGATCCTATACCGAATCCTATCTGCATCTTCATCCTTTTCGGTGCTCACCTGTACCTAACCCTGAAATTTGAAACGTACCCTGAAACATCTCTACCAGCCTCGTAACGCCAGGATAAAAAAGGGCCTTGAAACCAACCCTTCAATCTATCAAACGCGCACGAAATTCCGGGAAAGTTGCGGGGGGTAGATTGAAAGCCGCAGACGGAGCGGTCGAGCCGATTAACAGCGAGACGTCGCCTTTGTTCCTCTTTAAGGATCGTGGCCCGCATCAAGAGGGCTGCGTGCTTCAGCCGGAAGATCACAGGTTGTAAATTACAAGCTGGAGTCAAGTGCACTCTCGCAACGGTCGCAAAGACAGTGCGGTTCGACGAATCTACGATGTTCGATTCGATTCAAGGGCTGCTAATTCGCGAAATCACGCCCGCCATGGACGTCTAATTAACGCCACGTTTGATTATCCCTCATGCATCCGAACCTCAGAGAGCTGACTTCCTCTTTGTCCCTTGTGAATGGCTCGCTTACTTCGCGATGATACTTGTGTCTCATGATACCGAGTTACAAGATCTTCACACACTTTTGTCATACTATTCTACGGAATGATTATCTTTGCGTTATCGTAACAGACGATCGTACAGTTAATTGATAAAACGAGAGATATTTTAACATTCGAGGGTGAGTTAAGGGATAATCTGCGATTCGTCGAAATAGGAAATAGTGATTTTTGTTAAGAAGTGAACAGCTATTAGAAATATGTATGTTGAGAATTGTGCATCTTAATTGCCGAAATAAAAGTAAAGGAACATTAAGGTCACACTTAGAATTCATATTAAAATAGTTTTAGATTTATTTAATAAATGATTTCCAGGATCTTCGTCGAAATACATTTCACGCGTCTCAGCATTCTCTTCGTCTCACCATCTTCCATACCACACTGTCAACAGTTGCATTCATTTGTTTTTCGAGACGCTGTACACACACATACTTCCATACACTCATACTCACATACGTGTTTCACTACTACACGGCTAATCTGATCTAGCACACAAAATTATACATATCTCAATAACGTAATTAGCAATGACAGGTGTCTTAAGTTCGATGGGTGAACCGGGGAGCAATTTATGATTCATCGGGATTGAAAATGGATATTTTTGTTAAGAAGTCAGTAGTTATTACTAATATTAGAGAATAATAGAACGAGTCAGAAAATGAAAGATATTTTCAACATCGAAGGTGAATCGGGAAATAATTTGTGATATATTTTTGCCATCGATGTTAAAAGATATTTTTCAAGTCCAAGCGAATTTGAAACAATCCCTGAAAATTTTCCAGCAGAAAAAATAAGCAGGTTGAAGCATCGATAACATTTTACAGCCACGTACGAGCTCCGATATAAAATCTCAATGAGGGGATGAAAAAATCGAGTAGTATCGTGCTCTAAGGAAGCGTAATTACGTCGAAGATTTACGTGCGCGCCTATAAAATTTTATCCGATTCTCTGTTCTGCTTTAAGAATCCTCCTGCGCACTGTATTCGTGCCTGTATTACGTTTGGTGGTGTATACTTGCGTTTTTATTGGGCAGTGTAATCTATTCGTTATAAGGCGACTTAATCTGGTCAGATTAACGCGAAAAATACGTTTTACTGTTTCTATAGGATTTCGGATTTAAAGTAAGCGTGGCAATGCGATTTTTAGAATCGAGGATTAAGATTACTGCTATTGCAGTCTTTAGGGATTATAATTGATATCAATTTTATATAGTTTTCATTTTAGCAGTTTTAAGATGGAAATTTTTATCGGTGCGATACTTTTAGGAATTTGGCACCGGAATACCCATTCATGGATTTTCCATTACTTTTGTTATTGTATATGTTAGGGGCTTAAAGATTAGAATTATACCAATTTTTTATGAATTCAGTTTTTAGGAATTAGAGATTACGATCGATGAAATTTGTAGAAAGTAATGATTAGAATTAAAAAGGAAAAAATTGGAAAATACCAAAAGTTACAAAAATTCCACAAATCGTTTCCCTTCTTTGAACTTCATTTATTCGTCAAAACAAAATTAACACGCTCTGTATAAAAGGTCCCGAATAAAAGTCGTAGATCTGAGTCGTAAATCCGAAAAATTTCGATTCCAATTAACTCGTTCGGAAATTCCACTTGTATTCGCATCAAAGTTACGAACCGTCAAACAAGCATCAAGGGAATCGGATACGACTATTTGCGAATCGTTTTACAAGCAGAGGACCAACACAGCCTAGTCGAAACAACAGAATTCCCCAAAGATTTTCTCCTTTGAAAACAGACGCTAATTCCCGTTGATTGCGCGACCTGTTCCGCATTTCCACCAAGGAAACACGATGAAAACAGAATCATCCCAATGATATTTGACGAGTGGGAAGATTACAAGCCGAAGACACGACAGCAAAGAGCGTTCCTGAAACCTCTGTGTCGGAATGTCGATGCAAGCTCGTACATAATTAGTACAAATTGCTCGACAGCTGCCATAGAGATGTCTCAACTTTGCTCTAATTACCGTTGTTGGAATGTTTATACTTGATTTCATAGGATCCTATGTCCTGCTGAATCATCTGGCATCGTTGATTAGGGGAAGGAATTTAGGAGAAGAATTCGACCAATGAAATTATGCAGTTTAATTGGAAATGGTACTTGGAATGGTGATTATTGTGCCTCGTAAATAATATAGTACTACGAAATTATAGTAGTGCGAAAGTATTACTAAAACTGATGCAAAATTTAATTTACCTGAGCCTAGTTAATTAGCGTGTGAGCGATATATAGATACAATGGGTTGGAAATACTTTTTGTGGCCGTTGTAACTTGAATCAGGTAGCTCTAGTTAAGTTTAAATTTACCTGTAAAAGAAAAAATATAGAAAATATTCTGAAATATTGAAAGTTTGAATTTTTCTGAGTTTACGAACTTTATCTTATCTTTTATACCTTTTTCGAGGTACAAAAGCAGATTAATTGACTGAATATCACGTTACTCGTTAACGAATTTCGTAATTTTAGAAACGCGTATTATTTATCATACGATCAATAAATTAATTGAGAAACATGATAATACGCACTGTAATTCGTTTCGATAATTTCCAAACATCTCTTCAAACATCGTTACGATGTATTTTAATGATAAAAGAATCGTTCATGCGAACGAGAGTCGTGCCGCGTCGTATTAATGAGAAGTCGAATCGTCATCGATGCTAAAAACAAATATTTGTTTTACAATCCTACAAATTCCAATTTCTCATCCGTTGAGTGAACAAATAAAAACACTGAAAATCAAATGCAAAGGATTTTTATATCAATATTCATAAACTGCTATTTCGACTTAGAAAAACAAACTTATTCCCCAAAATTTGAAACTCCGCAACTTTTAACGTCATTATCAGTTACATAACAAATTAACAAAAATTTCAACAAATCGATATACAAAATACTATTTTCCTCTAAAAAATTATATAAATAATACTACGGACATATTGTATACACTATTTTCATTATCAGCTGTAAACAATCGAATGTTAAAACACCATAACCATCGGTCTAACTATCCGGACTAATTATCAGTTGTAAACGATCAGATATTTGAATATTAAAAAAAAAAAACTTGTAGAAGAGCACGGCTGAACAGAAAAAGCAATCGCATATTCCTGAATTTTATTTCTAGACAATAAAAAAACTGGAACAGCGAGTAAAAAATGATAGGTTTTCTCCGCGACAGGAACGATTCTACAAAAGAAGCAATCGAGCGGTTTACAAGGGCCGCGGAACAATCTGTTCTCCGAGCGAAACAGCCGGTCTGGAAGCGTGACGCGCCGGTAAATAAACGCGGCGCGTTCTATCGTAGCGCGAGTTCATCGATATATCGCGCCGAGCGATCCGAAAACTTGGAAAAAGCTCGTCGAACCCCGGCCAAGCTTCGTCCCGTGCAATTCTATCGTTCGACTGTCTCGTTTATCATTTTCTTCGACCTTCGACACGCGTCCTATCTCCGGCCTTTCTTGTCTCGTCTACGCCGTGACGTGAATCTTGATCCTCGTCACTGACGCGTCACGAGAGTCGATTACCATTAATACATATGTATAGCATAGTCAATGGAAATTTTCGGCTACACAGTTTTCGATAGAAACAACTTTCTTTTATTTTTGGCGATAACTCTATTAACAAGTAACTTTTTTAATTGAATTAATACGAAGACTGCAGACTTGTATGCATTTATGGGCGATTTGGAAATGCAAAAATGTACAGAATGCGCATAATATGCAAAGGTACATAAAATATTCAAGATACAATGGTTTTTATAATATTTCGTAAATAAAGCAATTTTTTATTCAAATTCCAGTTTCTTAATCGCGTTAGGTATAAATGTAAGAAGACTCAATATCACCGAACAAATTGAAAATCGTCAATCATCTCTGTTCGTTGCGATCCAACACTTCTCATACAAATGTACTTTCTATAAAACCAATTTGATTTATAGTCCAACAGAAAGCCTACAAAATTCCTTAATTAAAGAGGAACCTGACGAATGTTCGACGAACACCTACAAGAACTGTCTTCGCTTCCATTTGAAAAATGGTCGATCGAGCAAAGTCGTCGCTACCTGAGCGTTTCTAGTCGGAAGAAAATTTATCCACAGAAAGTTCGTTCGACTGTGTTTCGTAAACTATACCTATACATATATGATATCTCGTTACCGAATGAAAACCGGCCCTTGGCAAATTGAATTTCTCATTCCCGGAACACGGATCCTCCAGCTCGTGCAACTTTCCTCTCGTCCCACCCCTATCGAGAATCTCCACGAGGTAGAGTTTTCGGTAGCAGTGTACAACTTGTAGGCTTTCGCGATTCATGATTGAAGAAAGTTGCTACTTTTGCCGGTTCTAGCGCGAAGTTTAGACGCTGAACCGCTCAAAAGTAAATTCAGACTGGATATGCTGCTCTTTCTTGTGTTCGTGCACGAGACCGTGCACGAAGTTGCTAACTTGGGTCTAAAGTACAGATTCTTTGAATGCTCCCCTCTTTTCGATCGTTCTATCATAGCGTTGAAAGAAATTTACCAGTATCTAACACGATAATTGACAACCTTCTTGAAGAAGAAACCTATACATAAATAAGTGAATATAGCTTACTGTTTCTTCAAATATTGTTTATTCGACCATTCGCGGAAAGACGCGATCGCGAGGAAGCACGTCAACGGGAGTCGTAAATTCCCGTTACGATTAGACAATCGACGCCACGAAGTGATCGATCCCCTATTTCGTTTAGGATAATAAGGGTGGTTCAATTGGATTTACACTGAATTGACAGATATAACTTAAGGTAAGGGTAGAGACCCGGTACAGACATGTTGACTATTCTAGCGGTGAAGAATAAGTGCTGTTTGGTGACGATGCTGTGTCGGAGGAAAGCTTGTCATGGGTGTGTCTAAGGACACGAGAAAAGCTGATTTGTTAAGGATACGAGTGAGGGAGATAGCCTTCGCTGTCGATTGGTTAATTTCTAGGTTTGTGGGTGAGGAAGGGTGCTAACCGTCCTGAGAGAAAGTGGCAAGAATGGGATGCACCGTACGTGACAAAACTGACTTTCTCGGGTGTTCCGGTCGTAAAACAATGAATGTTGGAAAATCCTTGGCTGGAAATTGCTGGGATTTATGGGGGTCCTTAGGCCTATTGAGAGTACGCAGTACGGGTGTGTAGACATCTGGATATCATCCTGCCAGCGGTGTCTGACCTGGGCTAAGTAGAGTGTCGGCCGGCGTAACAAATATTCTACATTTATGGAAACCTGAATAAGGTCGATAAAGTCATGAAGAAAATATCGAAATCTTTAAGAATTATTATTTCATTTGAAACGTTATAATATGATCGATATTATAATAATAATCCTATCAACTTGATATAAGAAAATTGTAAACACCTGATTCACGACTTTTCTATTTTAAATGAAATAGGATTGTTCGATGATTTATAATTAGTAAAGATTATTTTTGAAACTGCATTTGTTTTTATTATTGAACTTTTTATTCTGGTGCAGTTTATAAAGCATAATTTGTAAAATTTCAATAATAGCATCACAGGAGAACTCCATTTATACGAATCTCTCAGGGGACAAACAAGCCATATAACAGAAGTTCACTCCGCTAGCTATGATTCTTCGTTCACGCATTATAATGATAGGAGATAACGTTCGGATAAATGGATTCAATCGGCAGGAGTTCATTTATTCGAGTAATAACTAAAATCCTGTTCAAATAAATGGAGTCCATATAAACGGAATTCTACTGCAGTTCAATTGTGGAAGAGAATCTAAGTTACGATCTCTACATTTCTCTTGACAATCTACATATAAGCCACTCAGAAACCATAACTCACAGGCATCATTTGCACCTAATACATACATAGTATCGATATCTTTTTTTACTCTGTATAGAACGTGAAGGAATTTTCTGAATAAATCGTGTCGATAAATTCTACTTGCAAACAGATACAGATAAAATGTTGCACGAACGCAAATTGACGAATATTTTACTCAAACGATGGATGAAATATGCAATACCGAAGTATACTGTTAGAAATCTCCGCGAAAATATATACCAAAAATAAAGATATTTCCTTTCTACATTCGTTGATGATTAATTTTGGAAACACGTTAACAGAATCCCGTTTACTTGGACGATTCTCAAAATAATGTTTGAAGTAACATCTTGAAGATAAAAAGGAAGATGTAGTTCCTGGCGTATTATTTGAGCCACGTGTCTGACGATACACGGTCCGCTTTCACTTGTTCCGTTACAGTTTCGTTCCTTCTCGTACTATCGATGCGCAGATCGATTCTCTTTGTTGTAGTCCAATTTTTCCATACATGACATTTTTTTGAAAATGCTATTATTCGATTTACAGAAGAAAATTTTGAATAAAAGAACAGTTCAACTGTATCAGGTATTTACAAAAGTATCAATACAATTCTGCTTTAAGTAGTATAATCCTATGCTTTGTCAGACTACAGCTGAAGTTGTTAATCCAATATTAAATAATGAATGATTTATAGGAACAAAATATAAATATACATTTTATCAGGCTGTTATTCAATATTCGTTTTACCATAAAGAAATAAAAAACGTATTTTAAATACAGGAAAGAGAACAATTTCAATTAAATTTCTTTTTCTAATAGAGTGTCGTTCATTTAAAGACAGTTGGAAAATTATTTATGCGGAAGTTAACGAACCAAAATTTTATTGTACTCGCGTACAGCTGAAACGCATGAAAGATTTAAATGTTTAACAATAAAAAAGGAAGGAGAAGAGGAAGTACGAAGAAACACACGTGGTTATGAAACATTGTATCAAAAAATACCTAACCACGAGAATCTACGATGCAATAAATCATAAAAATAGAAACAACACGTAAATCTACGTCCCGAGAATCGAACTACATTACCCGGTCCCGTAAAAAAAGAATAAAAAGAAAAAATTGGAAGCCACGCGGATGCGATTCGTCTTCGATAAATAACTGACACGTCTAAGGTTCGCTTTGCAGGAAATCGAAATTCTCTAAATATCGCGTTGGATTTCCAGGCTGTAGGAGAGTCCCGTCGTTCGTTAAAGCTCGCGATGCACCGTGAAAACCGAGTTTCTGCGCTGGCATCTAATAAAAGTTCGCGCGAAATCGCATTTGCAACTTGCACACACGGCGCCCACCCTCCGAATCGATGCTCCGTGAAACATGGAAAAGCGTAATTCATGCATGATGCCATCGGTCGCCTCTTTCCCAACTCTCTCTCTCTCTCTCTCTCTTTCTCTCTCTCTTCTCCTCCTCTCTCTCAATATATTGTGCAGTTGCTCGATTCGCTGAATCTCTGTAATTTATCGACGACGTCGAGCTACCACTGCCTCTGCCTCTCCCACCAAAGATGCCTAGAAACAAGCTCGAATTCTTTTTCCCCTATGCTTTTACCGTCTTTCACTGTCCCTCCAAGCGACCGAGTTCCCGAAGAAAACCGAGTAACCGTGAGAGCACGAAATTTTTCGGAGTTCCGCTTGTTCCGGTATATTCCGATGGCAAAGTGAATATGGAAAATATCGATCTTGAATGACACACGACGATCTAGTAACAGTGTCGGACGCTCGTGTATAAATTTTGGGGATTTTCAGAGAGCTTGATTTTACTTTCGAATGAGGATGGAACTTTTTTGATGATAGGACTTTGGGTTTACCGAGGTACAATGGTTAAGCATGTAAGAAGTTGGACTGATTATTTCCACATTTTGTACGTTTCTTGATTTTTGTTTTCTTTTTTTTTTTTTTTTTTTTTTTTTTTTTTTTTTTTTTTTTTTTTTTTTTTTTTTTTTTTTTTTTTTTTTTTTTTTTTTTTTTTTTTTTTTTTTTTTTTTCTTTTGAGTTGGATTCATCATATAGGTACTACAAATGTTCGATTCTCAAGAAACATGACTCGATTCTATGAATCCTCTTGTCCCAAGGAAACGACGTTGATAATAAGAAGTTGCAAGATAAATGTTCGAAAGTAATGTCCGTAACGCGATCACATTTCTCTAATTCCCAGTTCGTGGAGTAGATTAATGTAGCCTTTAAGCCGTTCATGTATAAATTGCGTGGATATAATCGAAACATTTTGCCTACCTGAAATTATAATCATCATGTGGTGATTATATCACGACATTAATCTCGAACTTCGCGTACATGATTAACAAGATCAAGCGACTGACAAAAGATAGAGTCGATGAGTTTAGTTATTAAATTGTAACCAAATAAAAGAAAATATCCGTCACATTGAACTTTCACCCAAAACGTTCGAATTCTTTGAAATCGAACAGCGATAATTGTTAGCGGAGACAAGATCGCTAATTGTGTGTATTAAAACATCGAAGCTTATAAACATTGGAATCCACTGTGAAAACACGTACAATATGCAAATTATGATACGAAATAAAGCAAAATACACATTTCCAGAGTCAATCGCCGCGGGTAACCGGTACTTGTTTAACTTTAACACCGTTAAATCGTAACAGACATCGAAATGAAGAGCACTGGCAAACAATTTCAGCGAAAATTTCAGCGGCATAACCCCGCATGATCCTTCGTTCCAGGTTCCTCATATTTGCAGTCGATTCGCGCCGATAAAAAGGTTATCAACCCGTCCCTAATTCGCTCGCCCGAATTTCAGCGCAACTGGGAAAGGAAAACCCTTTACGAGAATATAATCGAGTCGGTAAACACGTTTCAATTTGCACGATCACGGTGGTTAACTTTCCTTTGTTCGATTTTGCCCAATCTGCCATAAATATTTATCGGATTCCTCTGTAGCTTCCCTTTAGCACGATTTCAAGCATTTTCTGAATTTACACATGGTCAATATAATTTTAAATAATTTGTATGATGTCCCTGTAAGTTATCTTTTTTCCAATTTTAAGTACTTTTTCAGATATAATTGTGGACTGTGCTTTGAACAATTATGACTTACTTTTCTTCGTATAATTCTGGGTAATTATTTAGGTTCCCTATTCTTCTTGTAATATTACGCAACTTCCCTGTGATTATTTTTACGAGCATTCAGTTATTTTCAGTATACTTTAAAAATACTTTATCGTAAGTATTCTTACTATTCTTCTTAATTACGAGTCTTTTTAAACTTTATACTTCGTGCATTTATCAGTATATTCAGATATTTTTGCGAGTCCTTTGTTCGTTTCTGGCAAGTTTTAAAACCTGATAGCTTATCACGAGGAATTCTATATAATAGTATAGCTGTATAACAGTATAACTAAAGACGTATCTAGTACAGCTATTACAGTTACTGGACTAGTCAATTGAACGTACAAAAGAAAATTAAACTTTCATATACAACAGAATTTCGACCGATAAACTCTCCTTGAAGCTTCTCTACAAGTCTCCTCGACATCTACCAAATCATTCGTCGTCTCCAATTTTCGAATGACTTTCCTGGCTTCCAAAGCCAAACCACCGCAAAAATTATTCTCTCAGGACTCTCGTAGTTTCTCGACGAGCAATTCGCGAGCCATCATTCGATCAACGAAGCCAAATCCTCACATTCTCGTCGTAGTCGTTTTCGAACGTGATTACAGAAGCTCGACGAGCTCGTGCGTGTCGCGTTACCCGCGAAGAAACGAGGGTCGGGCGCCTCATACTCCGTTCCGAGATCCCCACGAGGGGAGAAATGGAGAACGAAATGGAAGAAGAAAAGAGGACAGAGGGACGATGTAGCGACGATTCCAGGCAACCCTTCGCCCGATCTGGTCCCGTTTTTTTGCGTTTATCGTATTAACTTCTTTGTCGAGGGGACATGACGCGTAGCTTCCCCGCTTGGGTACTTGTCTCTTATTCAACAGCAAAAATACAGTCGATAAAGAAACTCTATAGGGGCTTTTACACCATGACAAATGCTACTGTGTGCATGGTGCGCGTCGTTAAACGTATTCTTGAATACGTACGAGGGAAAATACGACTCGAGCTGAGCAAATGAGTGAAGAGATTGAAGATAACGAGGAACGAGATAACAATCGATAAGTTTAACGATATCGTAATAACGAATGATTGAAAATTGCTCGCGATATAGAGGAAGATCGGAAGTAGGCGAAGTAAAGGATGAATAGACTGTGTTGGAGAATGATACGGATTATAAAACTTATTTTATGGCAATTGAGACTGGTATTTGTGTGTTTGGAGGCACTATATCGTGTTATATTGTATTGTATATTATTTAAATGTAGGATAAAAGTTTCATATTAAACTACATAATACAAAATGTATACATGCAAAAATATACACACAAATGGAGTCTCGTGTAGCGAGGAAGAACGCGCCCAGAGCGCAATGGAAGGAAAAATCGCGAGAATCTCGTGCCAAAAAAGAGAAAAAAAACGAGAAACCAAGTCAAATATAAAAGAGAATCTCGAGCCAAGTCAATCCCCAGAATAAACATAAAATCTTGTCTGCACGTATCCGCTATTAATCAGTAGCCACGTCGAAAGGATCAGTAGTCACATCGTATATTAATATTTGTTAACGCAAGAGGATTGACATAACAACTTTTTAAATATGTTCCAGGACCTCTCGTTTACAAGAAGCAGTCAAATGCAATGTCGCTCGCTTTCGTTCTATTTGGCTACTACACCTTTTTATATCATATTACGCGTTGTCAGCTGCAAAACGGACGACTAGTTTTGCATACAACAGTTGTTTTTGTCGAACGAGATTTGAGCGTGCGGCGATTTTTATAATGTAATTTTACGTCATAACAATGTACTGGCTCACGCCTCAATATCTGTTCGCAACTTTTAGTCAGCAATTCAACAAACCTTCAGGCACCTCATCGATTAAAACAACCGCTGCGGGGTACGTTGATTATATACATCGATTTCAATCGATTCAGGCGATAAAGCAAAATTCGTAGAAAATGTCTAACGCCGCCGCAAAAACTGTCTTTTACATTGTTTTGAAGCATGAAAAATACATTGGCAAAAGTGTATTGTAGACAATGGGGGTTGCTTCGAAGGTGGAAAACTAGAAATTGATGGACAAATGAACGATATGTGCTTTATTTGCCACTCAAAACACTCAAACAGCTGTTAAAAGGTCGTAATGCAAGCAGTTAACCAACCTTATTCCGTAAAAAAAAAAAAAGAGAAGCAACGATCCATCCGGATTGAAAAGTTTTACGAGCCACTATGTCGCGAAAAGGGAGAATCGGAAACCAAACGAGAACAGTGACCGGAAGCCAATCGAGAACAACGTCCGGAAGTATCCCTCGAGAACGAGACGCGATTCGCGGATTCACGAGCTATTTCAACCGAGCGACAGTTATTCAGAGATTTTTAAGCCGTGCTCACGATTCGAGCACGTACGAGATCGAATCGAAACTCGTTGCTGTATCGCGAGACAACGATGTACACCGATATAAAACGATGATCCTGCTCGCTACTACGTCGTCGGTACAACCTCGACACTTCTCCCATTTAAGCGATGTTTACGCGCAAATATTGAAAATGGAACACGAAGTCGAGTGGCGGAATTAAAACGAGTTTTCAACGTCGCCAAGCTCAAATATGTCTACGTGCCTGTGTATATGTTTGCTCGAGGCTGGTTGTGTACCGCATCCTGTGACTTCGTTCTGTACATTTACAAGAAAACAACCATCGACCTGATAGAATCGATCTCGGGGGAAGTGCAACCGATTTCGCTGCTCAAAGAAAGGCTCGACGATCAGGAAAATAAAAATTCTGCGAAATAGAAATATTGTTGAAGGAGGATAAGATAGGAGGCAAATGAAAAAGATGGCTTTTTTAAACGTTTAATCATCCTGCGTTAGTTCCCATACGAGTTTCTCCAGCGTTAAAAAATTTCTTACGTCTGAGAAAAAACTCGTTAACCTGTTAATCGGACGTGATTTAGATTGCCCACTTTTTAGATATAATAATTTCATCGTTTAAAGCGTCTTTTCATTTCAGTTCAGACTAAATTATATCATATTTATCCTTTTTAAAGAGTAAAAATTCTCTTCTAAAATCTCTATCGTCCTAATGGAAATTGATTTTGTCCGTATCGATTTTCATAAGAATTCCGTGATTAGAGGAATTTTTCATTAAGGGATGGTCGATCAGTAGGATAAAGAAAAACTTTATGTTACTATAGCAACGCTCAAATGTAACTGTGCTTGTGCAGAAAGCTGAATAGGAGGATTTGTCGTCACAATAAACCGAATTAGAACCGACCGCTATAACTTAACTGCTTCTCTTGCACGCCGAAGTATTACAATCTGACGAATCCGAAACGTAAATGTAATTTCGAAAGCAAAGACATTAATCACCTATAGTTTATCAAAATTCATAATTTCTCGTTTCAATATTCTATCGAAATTTCCCTGTTAAATGAAGTTCTTACGTCTCGTTTAAACAAAATATTATTAAAGAATACGAAAACGAAAATATTTTTAAAGACAGTTGAACTTGAACTCTACAGCTGTTCTATAAAAGTTGGAAATTAACGTTAACAGAAGCTGTTCCGTACTGAGACGCAAACGTAATCACACAAAACTATCAGAGAACAATCGATGAAATCACTGAGCCTCGTCAGTTTGTATGTACATTTAGCTGACAACAATGGCCTTCCTTGCAGGAGGCATTGTGGCATAGTCTTCGAAACGTATTCTGCTTGCAACTAGGAGGTATTTAGTGGCGGATCTGAGGCAGATGGAACGCAATCAACGGAACGAGAACAGTCGGCTGAATTATTTTAAGTAGCGAAACGCTTATGACTCGAACGCGTTCATGCATATTCAGCTGTGCCGGAGAAGCCGGATTATGCGAAGACTATGCCGAGTCTTGCACTTCTGATTACTCAATACGAACCAGGAAATTCAGTTTCGAAATCGAAACGGCACAGCGCGAGATATCTTCCAATTGTACATGTTCGTTTCTCCGCCAGATTTCCGCGTGATACAAGCAGTGGATAATTTAAATAAACATATTAACAGTATGCAGAATATAATAATTTTCATCTCTCTGTGCGTAAAAGTTTTGGTTTTCGAATGTTTAAAAAGTCGAATTTTTAAACTTTCAGATTTTGTTCTTAGAAATTGGGAAAATGGTATATTCGACTCTCAAACGCGATAAAAATTCCTCTACAAAAGTATGTAGAAAATCAAACATTCTTTTTGCAGATGGTTGATCGATCACTTGGAGCATAATGCAATATGCTACTTTTTTCACATTCGTGAATTTTTAAAACAGCTACACGGGCTTGAATAGGTCAATCTCATAAAATTCTCGAAAAGTAACATTATTGTTTGTTTGCTGCAACTAAATTGCAATGTGATTAAGTGTACCAGACGCGTCTTTGAATCGTGTAAAATTTCATTTTGATATCTCTGATATTTCTGGAATTGTACCTTATTGAACGCTTTCCATTTTCGATGATCATTTAAAAATTTGTGCAGCTAGGCGCAATGTCTTTTCTTATTGCATTGCAAAAGTAACCGCTTTACCTTCAACGAAAAAGAAAAATTAGCTACTACTGGAGTAGTTAGAGGGATGAGAAGGGCTACAAAAGCGGCTTTTTCTTTGCGGAGACGATTTACATGTACTTATGCATACTTTTCTCTTGCGACTTTAATTTTTACATGAGCTAAGACGAACTCATACAACTATACAAAAAAGTATAAGTTAATAAGTTTGTAAAATAAAATGAAATAAAAAGATAAAGATGTCGTTGTATAAATCGTTAAAATAGTTTAGAAGAATAAGCCGAGATAATGTAATATCTGTTAAAATTAGTAAAAATAGATTTTTTAAATAGTTTTCAAATAACATAAATAAAGATTTTATAACTGCGTCAAACTTCATATATCAACTAGACGTTCGTACGATTTCCCTATATTCTCCAATAACTTATTTATAAATACGGTTCAGAAATAAGTGTCTTTTTTACTATTCTGTATCAACAAGACCACAAATATACGTCCGAAATCGAATGAGCTTGCGGTGTGCGAGCGCGAGCGGTTACGGTAACGAACATGCGACAACCGAATAACCGAGCATGAAGTGGCCGAGCTTCATATTTATTTTTATCGTGGATGCGATCTTTGGCTGTCCACGTACAGGCTCCGTCCGCTCTGCATTACCTGAAATTATGAAGGACTAGAAAAAGGAAAAAGAAACAACGTCCTGAATACGAATTTATTCGCGAAACTCATAACTTCGTGTGACGCTAATAAGAAAAATAAAGCAAGAATACAGAAGTAAAGAGAGAGATAGTTTCGGCTTAGATTGCGATTCACGCCGAGGATTGTTCGTCCCTGGTTATCGCTTCACTCGCACACACACGCTCACTCGACGTCGCTTGTTACACCCTCGTCACGTTATCGTATGATCGGAGACTACAATATCTTACGAGTTTACAACATGAACTGGCGATTTCGGTTCGCGGCCAGTCGCTTCTTCGCTAACCGAGATTTACAACCGCTGGACGAAGCTCTACACTGTGTTACAGATTTCTATTATCTTATCCTATATATCCGTCACACATGCGCGAGAGATGTACGAAACGTGAACGAACGTAACGGGTGACTCGTAAATTTGCGCTGCCAACCTTTCCTTGTCTACTTGCTTTGCTGAACTGCTTAACACGTTGACACCGGCGTGCACCACCGGTGGGCCACGCGTGTCTGTCCCCTGAGGCGGCGTGCATTGCCGGTGGGACACAGAGAAGACCTTGAATATCGACGCCGGCGTCGACGTGTTAATCAACAATAATGCAGGCTCTTCGGAGGATCGCCATCTCGAAATGTTCCGGACTCGACAGAGTTGCAACATCCTTTGTCGTCGAGTCTGCAAATTCTTAGACGAGCGCACCGAGGGCGATGGGACGGACGATGGTCCGGACGTGGATGCTCATCGCATGCAGCCTATCGTCCATCGGGCTACTCGAGGCACACGTGCAAAACTGCGCTTGCACTGATTCTATCAAAGACGGGACGTAAAAAGATGGCAAAGTAAAAGATACATACATGATTTCGATGGGAAAATAGTTTTTACCGCGTTTGAGGGTGAAATACTGTATTGTACGTGGAATCGCCGCCAGGCTGAGGACAAGTTACAGAACGTGGAAGCAGGGTGGTCGAACGAAGCAGCGTACATCGTCAAAAGTTTTGTTAATTTATCGTCGTCCAGAAAATCGTTTGATCGTGAAACCTTCGAAATGGTATTTGCTTTTGAGTAGGAAAGATAAATGGAATCGAAGTAATACGGAATTTATTCCAATATTTGATACATACAATTGAACTTAAGCAATTAAATAGTATGTGTACACATAAGTACTGTAACGAATACAGTAGCGTGTAAATACTTTCTGCAGCCACTATATATTCATAGAATTTCGAAGTAATATATATGAAAATATGGAACCTTCCTTCTCGAATACGTATAAAAGGACGTTTAATAGCAGTTGAATCTGTCTGCCTAATAAGTAGACCAAACTAATCCAAGACCGCAGACGGAATTTCGAAATCACGTTGAAACAATGAAACCGTCGCGATGCCAAATATTTGCCCCCTGGCGGAGACTTTGGAATTCACAAGTCGAAGAAAAAAGGAAGAGAGAAAAAAGAAAGGAAGATTGGAAAGCAAGAGGAAAAGGATGGGAAATTAAACAGTAAATAATTCAAGAAGCTCTTAATGATTCTCTTTTTCGCTGGAGGGCACAGTGAACTTCCACAGGGACGGGGAAAAGAGAAGAAGGAAAGAGTACGACGGAGAGAAGACCGCAGAAACGGGTGGTAAGGGGAAGAGAATAAAATGTACTCGGTCCCAATGTGTCCTTTTATTTGAACTTGCTGGGAGATGGTAGCATGGAATAGTTGGGGAGGGGGTGTGTGTGTAGAGAAAGACAGCAGAGGCTTGGAACCACTGAAAATTCCGGAATAGACACTCAGTGAAGTACTTGACTCGATTATGAAAATGTACTTTGCCCGCTCTCTGCTCTCTTTCTCACGACCCTCTCTTCTCGTATTCCACAATTTCAACCTCTCTTTGATCGCCGCATAAATGTCGTGAATCCAACGCTGGATGCACCCGCCCATACGATTAGTCGCCGTTGAATTAATTCACCTTTGCCTAGCGACGAATGTATAATATTACGCGTGAATAGGTTGATCAATTTGGTTAATTAATTAAGAAAACGATGCGTGTGTCTTGCAGTGTAAAGTTCGACGGAAGAGAGTTAAAGGGAGTTTTGTAGCATTAAAATACTCGAAATTCCCGGAAAGGATGATCTCCGTGTTACCAAATATAGTAATGAACCCATTTAGTATATCCTTCGAAACTACTTAGATTATTTACTTAGATTATGTTTTACATTAATAGAATTCAAATAACACACACGCAATAAATTCCTTTAGTTTCGAATAAAAGATATACATACGTATGAATGTCAAGTTATAAAAGAGCAATATTTCCCTTGAACTTTTAACAATATCAGACAACAGATTTGAACAGGAAATATCAAATAACGAAATTACAAGGTAGTATTATTAAATATCCGAGTGTTTCGGTGCACTTTAATTTTCCCAAGCCAGACAAAAAGAAAAAAATTAATCCAGACCTCCAGCAGACTGCTACTCCACTTGGCTCTACTCAAAACAAGTCGTCCAAAACTGCGGCGCAAAAAAAGGTCAATCGAATCACCATCAGCCTGCATAGTCACTCGAGAACTACTCAACGGAACAAAGAGCAAGCTGTCGAAGTAACTAAAACAGGAGCATAGCGGAGGCAGAGCGCTGCCGTCGAAAATGCTTCGGGAAAGTTGTTCCGGCTGCTCACGTTACAGCTCGGCCTCGACATTATCATTTTCATTTACATCTCTGCCACCTTTTAGCTTTCCTCCGCCAACCACCTTCGTTCTCTTTGCGTCTCCCCTATCTCTACACCGTTTCGTTCTTCCTTGCTGTTTTCCCCCCTCTTTTCCTGTCTTTTTCCTTTTTTCTTTTTCTTTTTTCGGTAGTGTAGCATCTCGATACAAGAAGCAAAAGCAATGTAAGAGAGGGCGAGAAAGAGGAAGAGGTGGAAAAGAAGGGGAAGAGGGTTGGTTCTCCCAGGAGAGCAGCAGGAAATTGCACGAAGCACTCGAGCACTCGAGGCTGAGGCGAGAATCCAGCCGTACCCACGACGTCTTCGTCGTTTCACGTCGTTAGACGGTAAAAGTGCGACGAGAATCAGAAATGAGCAAGGGCACGAGCACGGCCCTCTTCACCGAACAAAATTATAACTGGTTTCGCTCGGGGATCTCTTGTTTAGCTTTTCTCGTCTGTTATCGATACCAGCCATCGGCCACTGCTCGATACTATCGAAGGAAACCCGTGTTTTGTATTCGCCGGACGGTGTTCCAACGAGGAAATTACGGTGTTAGCTGATGTAATGGAGGTTTTTGCCGTTTAGATGGAATTTATATGATCTACTCTTCGGACAGAGACACTGTTGTTCCAGAGGAATGTAAGTACTTTAGTTGGATTGGATTGTTTATGTCTTATGTACTTATTCTTGCCATGAGTTTAAGAAAATTACGTTGAAATTTTAATAATTCGTAATAGCGATTTCCATGGGCAAATATTATTATTTAACATCGTCGACTATAATCTACAGTCAAACTTGTGTATAATCGAATGCAATATTCCTATTACGTAAAAATTTGGAATTCGTGTATGAAACGTGTTTAATAGTAAAGGTACGTAGGAATTTTAGATTTGAATAAGAAATTTGTTACACTGGTGGTTACGTCCACCGATAAATGTTACTGTTCGGTATTATTAACTATAAATTTTTTATCGCACGCGATGTCGCGGGTTACTACCGTTGTTTCCCGTGTGCATCTTTTTGATTTAAATACTATCGAAGCTCTCGTGTTTTGTAGCTCGGGAGAAATAAATTTTGAGTGGAACAATATCAGAGAAATATCTTTTTAATTAGAATCTATAAACTTTTAATAACATAATTAAGCTTTGAAAATGCCTTTATCGTATTATCTCTGTTAAAGTTTCGAAAACACGAAAGCTTCGATCGTAAATAAAAAAAAAGAGTCGACACGCAAGATATCGTCGGCAAAAGAACGTCAGCCGCGTTATCACATTCAATAAAAAAAGCCATTTGTGTAAACAAATCACACTAGGTGTTGCGTTAAACGGCGTAAAGGCACGTTAGAAGAAAACTGGGCAAACGATCGGTTCGCGTGTCTGTATAAACTCGGCTCGAACTACTGAACTGAAGAACAACGGCACGACTCTATATGGGTCATTCTTCTTCCGGGTCAGACATCGTGCATCTCGAGTTCCACTCGCTTCTTTCTTTTGCTAACGTATCTGGCAAACGAAACGACGGTCCACTTTTTCTTCCAAGACAGAATTTCACGTAACAATTTGCTCCAGGCGAAACACTCGAACAGCTTAAAACGGAAAGAAACCACGGATGGTCTCTCTCGTTTGCCACGTAAAACAGTTTCTTTGCAATTAACTTGGTAAAAGGATACTTTGTTCTTGAAAAAGATACCTATTGCGACTGAGAACGTAAAAGTGTATCGTGTTCAGCGTTCTTTGTACGTTGAAGAGCGTCCTGGTTTTCGGACAGCTGTTTTTGTTGTTTGAGTTAAGCGACGAGTTAATACTGCTACGATCTTCGAATTTTTATACTTTAATTTCGCCCTCAACAAATAAACAAGATTTGTAATGTTTTAAGCAGGCATTTAACAGGAAACGCGAAATGATACATAATAATAAGACATTGTTTCCATATTTCACACAAATTGAAGATTCCTTTAGCGTTAAAAGGACGCAACTGGATCGAAAATATGGAGAACGAAACAAGTAATTAAAGGAAGGACAGGATAATAAAAATACATAACGGAAGATACTGAAATATAATTTTGACGATGAATGTAATAGTATGATGACGTGATATCGATTTACGACTGAAGATGTAACGTGACGTCAAACTTTCATTAAATAAAAAAGTGTGATTAAAAAGTTGTCGTGTACCAAACACGGGGATACGATGATTAAAGTTGTCGACTGTAGCGAGTGTTTCATTTAAAACTACAAACTACGACGATTAAAACTTGACGACTTCCATTAATGCGGCAAAACATTTGAAAGTAGGTGATCAATTTTTCGTGATGATAAAGCGCACTACTACTATGTATTTTAAAATTGCATTCATTCCATTCACCGATATTTCATTCGTTCATAAACACAGAAGAATTAATAGTTAATGTCACCGTATAATCTGAACAAAAGTAATAACATAGAAGCGTAATACCATGCGAGCCGCAATAAATTGGTATTTGATAAACCCGGAAGATCATAAAAGGCCAAACATATTGGCAATGAATCAAAACGAAAAGGATACTGTATAAATTCCTCGTTACCTATACTCGACAGTAAACGCAGGATATCAAGGTGTTTCATAAATGCATAAACTTCCAAAGAATCCCAACACGTGATCGATAACCTCGAGGCCAGAGGCGTTACGAAGAGAACAGCTGGAACAACGAGGACGATATTCATGAATTCCTCGTGCATAAGAATGCAGTTCAGCGAAAACTTTCGAGGGCGTTGATGTTATTAATAGTCGAGAGTTAACGATGCCAACGTTGGATCGCTCTCCCTTAATCGTTCCATCCAGCTGAAACTTCCGTCATTTCCGCCACGATAATTTCAAACCGGAAGAAACTTTTCAGCGTAAGCTGTACGAGATACATATTTGAAATTTTATAAACGAACACGTGCTCGGTGACTAACACGTCAAGTAGCGCTCAAATATCATTGCAGAAGTAGGTTAAATGAGTGAAATCTGATAGAAACTTTTGATCATGAAAATAAAAAATAATAATAAATAAATAAAACTGTTTGATAATAACGACAACGATGTGAACGATTTCGATAACATTGTTAGTCACGCTATAATATTTTGCAAAACTTAAACGTTATAGTGTAATATATCTCAATTGACTACGATTCCGGTAGAAAAATAATGTAAAATTCGTGTGACAATATCGCGTTAAAAGATAGAAATATTTTTCCGAGAAGAGTTTGCTACGGATATTATCGATCAGACAAATAACAAACTATCCTAAAGTAAAGGTTTCGAACGTAACAGAATATGTACAGAATGGCAGAAAATACAGAATGCAAACCGAATCAAGTAAGTAGACGTTTCCTGTAACGAGTCAGACCGAGGTCGGGTATTTCCTCGAAATCGGACGAAAGCCTGAGAAAATGTGAGATTGGGGAACGTAAGCTGAACGAAATGGCGTGTAGCGGATGTTTCTAGTGGCGAACTAAAAAGACAAAATTGCAAATACCTTTCGTGGCCACTGTGCATATTAGTAAATTGTTTGAATATATTTCTTGCTAAGAATACTTTAAAGAATATTGTTGGTACGTGGATTCTTTAAAAAATAGAAATTTCTTTCCGAGAAGAGTTGGCTACGGACATTATCAATCACAAAAATAACAGATGCAAATACCTTTCGTGGCCACTGTGCATATTAGTAAATTGTTTGAATATATTTCTTGCTACGAATACTCTAAAGAATATTGTTGGTACGTGAATTCTTTAAAAAATAGAAATTTCTTTCCGAGAAGAGTCGGCTACGGACATTATAAATCACAAAAATAATAGACTACTCCATAAGCGGAAAATTCGAACGTAAGAGGATAGTAGAGAATACAGAGCGCAAAGAGAGTCGAGTAAGTAGTGTTCCCAGTAACGAGTCAGACTGAAATCGGGTATTTCCCTGAAATCGAACGAATATCTGAAGAAAGTCTAAGATTGAAGCGCGTAAGCTCGACAAAATAGCGTGTGGCGAATCTCTATAAGGGTGAAACACCCGAGACAAGAGAATTCGACAGTATGTCACGTCTTGATCCATGCAAAAGGTATCACGCTAGACAGCGCGAGGGTGTCTTCGCGGAAAACACGATGGAATTCAGCTGGAATTCGGCAATAAGGTCTATCCGATCCCGCTGTCGACAGCTGACACGCGTGGCGAGGTTCCGGGCGCAGAGTTGATGAAAAAAAAGCCCGGAGATTAGCTGGATTTACCGAGATCCTCCCCCCTCTTTCTCACTCTCTATTTTCCCCTCTTCATCCTACAAACTACGAGGGGGAAAAAAAGTTACTTCAATCCCCGCGAAAATCGATTCGTTCGACTGTATTTTTTTCGACTTCGAAAATTAGTTTCCCCTGCAACAGTCGACTAGAAGCACGACCTCCGTGTCACCGGGGGGTAAAAGTTGTTGGTTTTCAAATTAAATTCCACGGAAGCTGGTGATTATTAGCGACAAATCTGTCTTAAAGGTTGTCTATGGCAAATAAACTACCGTTATTTCGCTTTCGAGCGATTTACGGCGCGTACTTAAATATAAAATAAAAGTGCGAGCGACAATGTACAGAACGTGATCAACGATAAATAAAGACGAATCGTCATGTAACAAGAGAGGAATGTTTGCCCGTTTTGAAAAATATGAGTTTTCTGAGTTTAGGTATAATTGTATTAGAGACTCGAAGAGCCACGTCACAACTTAAGATATACTTTGTTTCGAAAAAGAAGAAAAAGTCATATAACATAAAGTTACTAGACTTTGTGATGTAAATTATTGTTTGTCTCTTTGTAAATTTATAATTTGTAATTTTCCAGTTGACATGAATATTTTACCATATTTTACATATCAAAATTTGTGCCATTTTTTAAATTAGCTTTGCACTATCCATTTGGTCGAGAATTTATTGCCAATAATCCTATCATTCCACTGACAAAATACTTATAAAAAAATAAATATCTGTTACAATCGAAGAAATCAACGAAGAATTCTAATTGACCATAAAATTATCTTAATACATTCACTGACTAAGCTTAGTCTTATTGTTACTATTTTCGTGTTTTTAATTCCCAAAAAGTAAGTTTTTCAATCCGATGTAATTCTCAAAATGAAACACAAGTAGTTAGAGATTAAAACAAGCCATCCTCCGCGCAAATGTGTTAAGTTTGAAACTTCTCGAAACAGTTCCAACAACTGCTAATAAAAATAATCATTTAAAGCAATATTCTTTAAAAAGTTAACAAAAACCAAACCTGCCAATCCAGTATAAAGCAAATCCAGTTTCTTGTTTCTCTTCCGACACCAAGCAGCTATTTGGCAAACTGAATTATCCAATGTTTGTTCGAAACGCGCGGGGCTAAATTTATTTTAATGTAATCCCGCGTGAACAACGTTCCGTCGGCTGTTTGTCTACCCGGTGCTTTCAGCGACATCATCGCCTGCATATCCACTTCGATATATATGTACCTCATTTTCATATCTAAATAGCGTAGAAACGGCGCACGTGTAACTGCTGTTTGCCACCCGTTAATCTACATCTAATTCATTAAGTTAGTTTTGCGTCAGTCAGTCGCGCGTGATTTTATTATTAATTCGTCCTGATCGACTTCCCTCTCTACGTTTCTACTTTAAATTTCTACCAATTTCGACTAACTCTCCTAAATATTCTTTGAAACATTTTCCATCGAATCACATTTTCCTATCATTAGAAATTTGTTTAAGTTTAGAGAATTATACGCTCTTCTATTTTCTACAAATAACTACAGTATATCTGTACAAAAAATCCACAAGAACAATTCATACAATCGTAGCAGGAAGTTAGCAGGATGTTTGTAATTTTCCAATTATTTGCTTGGGTAATTACTCTATCCAATTCTATATTTAAATATTTACTGACGTAAACTGAGTATTCATGTCGACGATCGTATCATGTATTATTTTTCTCACGTTCAAGACTAGTCAGCCATTGTATTGTCCGTGATTAAAAGCCAGTTCCACGGTTGTTACGAAGAATATTTACGTGTATCAGCATTATATTTATCATGGCATAGACATCAGGTCTATGCCATTAATTACGTCCAAGTATATTGAGTAGCGCCTATTTCCATGTGCCTACAAAAACTTGATGCTATGAAAATAAAATGTACGTATATAGAATCCGACGAAACAATGCTTCATTGCAAAGTAAACGTGCAAATACTTCTTACCATAAGATAAAATTTCAAAATTTAGAACTGTGTCTAAACATAGTTCGAATTATTTTTATGCAAATCTCTGCCATCACTACGGTTTCTGAACTACGTTCCATGTATGACGTTCGTATTACATTTCCGTTATGCAAATTCGGTTGCGTTTGTCCAAACAGGCGAGCAGCGATTTTCGAGCGATTTTCAGTCGCGTAAACCGTGCGGTTACACGTAATTCGTATATTTAATTAGCCGCGTCGGGCAACGGGAAGAAAAACGGACCAACCAAATATTTGCCGAGGGCAATTAGCCTTGAAGCTGATGGTGGCGCTCGCAAACGCGCTTCCGTTGCTTTAAACGGCCGAACTCCTCCGATTTCCGCGCGCGCGTTCAGTCGCGCGCCGCTGGTTTCGCTCCGCTCGCGCGCTTCCGCCGGTCAAAGCAAGAGGCGACGAACAAACCGTTCTAGAGGGTTCTTCCTCTCAAAGGATAAACTCTGTGCCTGAACGTATGTTACTTTGAGTCAGGACGTTTAGGAAGATCCGAGACTTAACTTCGTTTGGGGAACTATGAAATTCGAGGAGCTATGATCGAGTAGCGGTGGAAGAAAAGATATACGAACAATATGTTGAAATTTGGTAAAGTTAGAAAAAAGATATATCTTTATATGCGTCGAACATTAAATAGATTTTTTTTAAACGCAACTTCCTTATATTTCTGAATAATAACGGTTTAAACGAGTGGGATAAGCGAGTTATTTGAATTTCAATCAAGTCCATTTTACGGTCAGCGAGGCTGAAGTAAATAAATAAATAAGAAGAATAGATAGTAATTTAAGTGACTGCTTAAGTATTTGCTTTTTTATTTGTTATTAATTATTGTTTATGTATTTCTCGCCATTAAATAGCGATAGCAGTAGCAATAGAAAGAAACGAAATAACAGAAGAACAATAGATTTTTAACATAGGATAGCCGAGAATTTATGTACCTATAGCACGGACCGAAGTTTGATACTTCAAGACCGTTATGATCTACCTGAATCACCAGTTATAACCTCTACTCCAGCGATTTTACGTACCTAGCACTTCTCACGCATAGTTTCAAAAAGAATGTATAATTTAAAATTGAATCCTTTCCCATTGGAAAACCCATTTCCAACTACTTCACGTCACGCGTATAAAACATGGAAAACGGTTCAACAGACATAAACCAAGATAGTGGAAAATACGTAGGTATTTGCACAATTTACTTCACTCATAAATGAGATAATAATTTCTACTGAAATTACTGAACTTGTCAAATTTATTGCGCCACACTAACCACTTTCTTCAATTACTTATCGATTCCACCTTTTCGCTTCCTCAATATTCTAAGCTACTGAATTCTCCAGTGTAGAAAGAACCATATTTATTATTAACCATTGACCTAAAAGTTACCGCTGGAAAATAACCGATCGTCATAAGGTTGGAACGTTCCTTTTCAATTTACTCTACGACTCCAAGAAGCATAATTCTCGATCGAACGAAATCATCCACGGTATCATTGAGAATTTCCTGAGACGCGATTCACGCGAGCAGCATCGTCCTCGTTTTCCAAGCGCTCGCCTTAGAAACGAAAGAAACGTTGTAAACGGTCGAGGAAGATTCTCGAAAGGCTTTGGAGCATCGTGATCGCGCGCAGCTGCTGCAAACTTAAGAGTTTATCTGTTGAAAAGCCACGAAAGGACAGTGTCGAGTCCGCCTCGAGTCGTGCAACTGTATCCTCTATGCTTGCAAGAGTCACTTAGCAAACCTGGCTATACACCAGGACAATTTTATAAGCGATTAAACTTCGACTTATCGGATATTACGCCGGCTCTGGCCAGTCGTTAACGAAAGATGCACTCTGCATCCGAATATGCAACCGGTGAAACTAACGCGCCCCTTCGGACTATATGCTGGCTTTCGAAAACAAGAAACCTCGTTTGTTCGAGTAGATATGGCACAGGACAATTCTAGAGGATATTTTAAATAATACGTAGACAGTATGAAGTAATCATTGGTGTTTTTGTGTTAGAGGAAAGTCTAGTTTGCTTGTTAAATATTGAAAATACCTTTTCACGAGAAGGTATTTTCAGAATAATTGCTGAATATTAAATTACGAATTAAATAAATTACCGGATGACGATTCTTAAGAAATTTTGTTAATTTTGTGCAAACGTTAGGAGATTCGGGAATTTCAAGTATTTAGAATGCAGATCTCTTACATTTTCTAATATCTCTTGGTGGAAGATTCTTCGAGGGTAACGAAATGGAAACAAGAGCGTAAGAAGGTTAGTCGGCGTCCCTACCGCGATAGAGACGCTAACTTCCACAATTTTACGTGGCCACTGCAGAGACGAAAGGAACACATAGACGGGAAGTTGTTGCATCTGAGTTAGAAAACTGACGACTCCAACTTCCAACGTGAACCATCACCAAGAAACCAGCGAAAATACCAAACTCCTCTTCCGCTTCTAATTAAAACACACGCTCTTCTTCCCTCTGGTAAATGAGCGTTCATAACGCGAACGTTGCGAACAATTAACAATAAATCTACGTAACGAACTCGGCCGAACGTTCAAGCAAACTTTTCCAATCGAGACCCAATTGTCGATAGAATTAAACGAGACTATTGATTACGTTTTCATTATGTATTGAACGTTAAACTATTGATTACGCCGAGCCGTGATATTATTATTTCAACGATCAATTACCATCGCGAATCGAAACGATCAATGTTGACGGGAAATCGCGATAGAAAGTTCGCTGATTCGAACAACGAGTTCTATTTAAAATGAAACAAAATCTCGACCATTTAAGGGTCCGTTCCGCGATTTAATGTAATTCAAGAATATAATGGCGCCGATTACACCTACGGGTTGGGGGTGGAGGGATGATCGGGGTGAGAATCCAGGATTATACAATGGTTTCGTAAAATCGCGCGCTTAATTAAATACAATTTCAATGTTTCAACGCGTGGCCCTTTCGCCTGGTCTAATGCAAAATATATCATTTCAATTTATATGCAAATTAACGCGTGTATTTTGATTATATCAGCCGGACGTTTATTACCGCGTCGCGCGACTGCAATTTGTACACCTTTTTCCCCTTTATTTTTCGTTCCCAAAATCATCCACCCTTCGCTGGACGGTTGTCTGTTTTTTCCCTTCTCTCCCTTCTTCCTTCCATTCCAACCGAGCTACCATCGATGCACCTCGTTCTCCCTGTACGTTTAATAAATGTTAATTAGAGCGCTTTTTAATTACATTAATGGAGTCGACGATCCGAGAACCTCGCGGCGTGAGATCCAATCGCATGGACGGATTTTAATTTATACAATTATCAGCGAATTCCATCGATCGCGTCTGCTGCCCCCGATGGAACACAGATTTCCCTGTTTCTCTTTCAACTTTTTTCTTTTTCGCGTTTGTTATCTCCATATGGGTGACCGTCAACTCGTCTGTGTGCTTGTGTGTACGTTTGCATATGTTACTAAGTATATGTTATTACTCAAACGATTGAGCTGTCAGTAATACGTAATTGATAGTCAATGATGCTGTCAATAATACGTAGACTGGCAATATCTATACATTTACGGGAAATTTCAAAATGTCAAAGAATGTACTGAAATATATAAAAGATCGAAAACAAACTATTGTTGTAACCACTAATAAAACAATTGTCTATCCAGATTTCATTTCCTTTTAATTATATTCGTCAAAAAAATGAATTTGCATAAATATGCTCGGTCTACTTACGATCAAACTCAAAATGTGAAATTAATTTATCGTACTATATGTGATAGCATTTCAACGATACACCGTGAAAGTGATATAAATAGGGCGACGTATTAAAAGAATTAAAATTCTTGCAACTATAGCTACTAATATATCTTCGTTCATTCGTTTGAGGGCAATTTTAAACGTATAATTCGCTCGCTCGAATCAACGAATCCCACGCGTATTTCCCTTTCTTTTCTTTATTTCATTCCTACTTCCGCTGCTTCAGTCTCCTTCGCAATTTCCAAGAGGCAGACAAAGCGAAAAAAGTTGAAAAGCAGAGGAAGAAAGAAAATAAAAAGTGTACACGGTGATGGAAACCGGAGAGTCAGAGGCGACTGCGATTTTCCGCGAGACAGGCCAGCGCAGAGCGCAGACGAGGACCCTCGGCAACGCACGCAATTAAAAGCCGAGACAACGCTCGCTGCACACCCCGAGATGTTCATAAACACGCAGCACGCCGCTATTTGCGAAAGTTAATAAGCGTGTACAGGCATCGTAACGCGTGCTTACCGTTCCAAGCTATCTGGTTCCTACGAGAACGGACACGACGCACGGTTTCGCCGCGCTTATTTCCCGCTTGCCTTTAGCCGACGCTCGAAATACAAATTTCAATATTGCAATTGACGCACGAGGCCTACGGAAGGATATTTGAGTCGAGCTAACAAGGAGATGGCAAAAATCGCGATATCTCGAATGAGTTGTTTGTATGTGCTCTTGATGCTTTAGGCTGATGGTAAAAACAGTGAAATAAAGAATCGTTTTCGAGAGATTAATAAACTTTTTCTATGTCTCTACATTTATAAATTCTTTTCATATTAATATTATGACTTTTTTAATATTAAATTCCTCCGATTTATTTTGATAAATTTTCGACCGTTTTTATTTGTTACAGCACTCCTGGAATATTTTACAATTTTCTGCATGGTAATTGTTACGAAAACATTTAAGATATAAGAAGTCGCTGTACCAATAACATATTGGTTGTCCGGAAAGTGTCTTTCTCTCGCAAACGTGTTTTTTACAACAATGCATCTTCATACAAACGTGAAACCAAGTCTGTGAAATGTCCCGTTTATCTCAACAGAACAAAATGGATTGTACGTAATTCGACAGAATAATATAAAACAAAAAACATTGTGCGTCTATTATTTCCTCATAAAAAGAAAGAAACTTTTCGGACAACCTAATAATTTATCGATTAATTTCTCGATAACATCATATGCAGTCAACTCATCGGAAATTTCGCAGTTCCTGTCATCTTCTTGGAAGTAATTTGCTTGTAATTCGACAAGTTCGCCTATGAACAATTTTTAAGCGGTTTATATTTGGTCAATCTATTCACGATGGTTAGGTATTAGGTGGTTGAGTTGGTAATTTCTTCACGTGGATGACTCAACGGTGAGACAAGGGTGAAATCTGTGGTAAGAGGTGGACGTTTACGGGTTCTGGGCGGTGAAACATGCTATAACGGTTTAAATTGCTAGCTATGACTTCATTTAGGGGTTTGCCTCATAAATTTTGATAATAACAGGGTGACTTTTTGGAGAATGTATATTTAGGGTATAAAGATACTGTGATAATAAAAAATCTACCCTAAGTGATGGTGGTTACACGAATATTGCTGATCGTTAAAAGATTTTCGAAAAAAAAAAAAATTGATACTTTTTCAACACCTTTCATATCTACAACGATTATCATTAAATTATTGCATAACGAATATCATTTTATTCCGAAATGAACGTTTTTAGAAATAGGAACCGTGTAAATATCTTTTTAGCGATTGTATGTTGATCTCATAATTTCAAGGCAATTTCCTCGTGTTTCTACCGGCGAAGAATGATGGTTGGAAAAGCACGATTGAGCATGTTGCGGTTGGAAGAAGAGCATAACATTATTAAACCTTATTAAAGTTAATATCGATTCAATTATATTAAATTAAATTATTTAATTAAGTTGAAAATTAAAAACGGAAAATTAAATTACTGAACATTGTTAAACATGGAATGAGATGGTAGATTAAATTTCTTGAACAAAATAAATACACAAATGAGCACAATCGTCGAATGTTTTATAATTTTAAAAGAATTGTTTTGTAATTTAAAAGAATTTAATTTTATTATTCTAATTAATAAAAAAAAATCACGACTACTTTAATTTCAACGTAAATCCTTTGATGTTTCTACGGCCACCGGAACTAGTAGCGGTGGTCACGGGAGACCAGCCAGTTTATTCAAAGAATACAAAGAAAAAGTTAGCTATAAATCGAACGTAAGTCAAGCAGAATTGCCCGTCCAGTCTCTTTCCACCATTTGCCGAGCGAACTTTGCTCTTTGCGAAAGGTCAAGAAAACCGAGCGCTCCGAAAATGGAAATGGCGCGGAAACGCGAGTCGAGCGTGGCTCTAACAGCACGAAAATAAAAGCGTCGTGCTTTCGTGTTTCCCGGGATCGAAAGGTGAATTTATCGGCAGGAGCACGCGAGCTATGTACGCTTCAAGATCAAAGGGCGGATACGACTTAAGTGCTTTTTATCAAGGAGCTAGAAGCACAGTGGTGACAGATCGCTGTGACACGAGCAACCACGACGTCGATGTTCGATTCGTACGTCGTTGATCTCCGATCGCCTCGAAATCACAGATCGTGGAAAACCACTTCGACCTGTCGAATCCTTTCGAACGTGGATTTTCGCGGTAACAGACACCAGAGACAAATACAACCCAGAACGAAAATAAAAAATGTTGCAGAAGCTAATGAAACTACTCGGCCAAAAATAGAAGTAAGTTTTGACATGTATTCAGATCGTTGTATGTAATTTTGTTATAATTTCTGTATCTTCTTTGTTGCAGATTTCCAGAAAATAATAAAGTAAAAATACTAAGAAATACAGGATAGGGAATAAATTGTAACATCGTATAATTCGTACGTGGAGACATATCAATTAAATACAGGGTGTTCAGGCGATTAGCTCTCTTAGTAAATAAATTTTCTTCGTAAACTGAGATGTTTAAGGAAAATAGAAAAGAACAAACGAACGAACAGATTTTTTAAAGCCACGATTTCCACCTAATAGAAGGACCACTTTAATGATAAATAATCATAATCTCTTACGTACTTTTTTCATAGAATTGTACAATTTCTAAATACAACACGAGATTACGAGACCATGAACCGAAAATCGAAAAACGATGTCATTCCCAAACATTTGCGCCACTTACCTCGTACCACATTCATAACCGGACCCCGTTTCATACACTCCGCAACTACTCGACAAACAGTAAGTCCAAGCTTCCTCAAGAGAACAAATACAAGAACAAACCCTTAACCAAGTTAAAACCAACGTTTCACTCTCGCAACTCGGCAATGCTTTTTGGCGGCAAATTCCTCGTAGGCGCTTTTTGTTTGCTTCAATCAACGGTTACACGCGTCTGACGAAGTTTCGTCGCAACTTCTGACCGGTGTATGTGTCTGTGCGTGTATTTGCTTCTTGAGAATGCGACATCCGGTTGTGAAACGCACGCCCAGGAACGTACAAACAAGCGTTGCCGGCATGAGGCGCGAGTTTGCGTGCTCCTGCACGCGTTTGATGTTCGTCGTGGCGAAGTGGTTAATGGTAGTTAGGCGAACGTGAAGCAAGTAAATATGTAGAGAGTAGCGATCGCGGCTCGTTTGTGGGAAACGCGGAGGTGATAAATCGAAGATGAAGTAAATCTTCGAGCTTCTGATTTGCTTCGGTCGACGAATGAACCGCGGATTTTTTTGATTAAAGGAAAGTTGATAGTTAGAATTACATTCCAAGTGCACCTTTCGGATAATAATTCGGTAATGATTGTACGAAAGAATTAAGTTAATATGTCGTGATTTGTAGTCACAGGTGGTTAGCGTCGTATCCTAAGTGTACCTCTTACGATTAAACACGCCAGCTACAATTGTTGATGTCCAATTTCAGATGGAAAATTACACGTAATAAGCAGTAACCGAGATCTGACAATGTATGACTGTAGATGGTTCGAAAAATAATCTGAATTCTTCGATTCGACGCTGAAGGAACTGCAGAGTTGAAGCGAGAAATAATGTAAACCTTTAAAGCGAGAGGTTTTCAGTATAAATAAGAAATACTGGTTTAAAGCTACATTTAGGATGGAATACTTTTCCATCTATAAAAGCTATTATTTATTCTTTCGCTATTTACACTATCTATATACCATTTAACTCGATCTAATAAAAAAATTGCTTCTCTCAATTGAAAAATGTATAATTTTACATATAGTTACTGGTTAGATCTTAAAACACGATTTTCGAAAATCGCCAAGGAAAAATATCTCAGAATGTACAGAGACCATATGGAATCGTAAATTACGAACCATAAATTAATAACCGCAAATAAAATTCCACGTTCGCATTAGTGACTCTCAATCGCTAATCGTCGACTCTCTCGACTTCGCCCCTCCAGCCTCTTCCACCCTTAAAACATCTCCCTCTCTTTCCAAAAATACTCATTGAATGGGTTGCCGGAAAAGCGAAGCGGCGATTAATAAAAAGTGGCCTCGTGGTATGCAAGATTTCCATCGCACGAGTAATCGCCTCGTCAAAAATCTGCGGATTTTTCGCCGGAAATTCTGCTTAATTGCCCGTGGAGTCTCGCTGCTCGTGTTTCTTCCTTCGTCGTTTTTCTTTTTTTTCTTTTTTCCTCGTTTCCTCGACAAGGCCAGCAACGGAGGTCTCGCGAGCCTTTTCGGTGCATCTCGCCTTCATTTAGAAGCGGAGTCCCTGCAGGCAGATAGGCAGGCCACGCACAAAGGCCGACGTCGTGTACACTCGACAGGCCGCTTTGGGGTGTCGAGTGTAATTGGCGAAATTAATTAACGGTCTATAAGCGAGTGGCCTGGCGTTATCTCGCCGGCACGTACACGTCGCGTCGTTGCCACCGGGGATCGAGGCCTAGATCCACGACGGGCCTAGATGATGTCCTTTCCCGGATGCATGCGGCAGGATCAGACGACGGGACGGTCTGTTGCTGAAAATTACGGCGATAGCTACGTCCACGTACAGGAAATTCAGCTTCGTCCACCGTGTCATACGCTAATTTAAGCGTGTATTATGACTCGGCCATTATACCGGGCCACGAAGACGCTTAATCTTTCAGAGGATTTTAACTCGCACGATGTTTCTACGCGACATTTTGTACTAATGCGCTGATACGACTTTTGTAAATGGTGTTTTTCGTGGTAAATAAGGATGAATAATGCGGAAAATGAGTATAACTTGTTTGGTAGCTTTAACGCCAGCTTCAAAATTTTAAAAGATGAAATTGGTAGCAAAACTTAACATTTTTCCTCACGCAATAAACATCTTTGGCCATTAACTGTTGCTGCGAAGTCTTAATTACGTTATTCTGAAGTTTCTATTAAATTTACGCTGGATAGAAGACAAATGTGAGCACGATTGTCTTTTTAGCTAAGACATCTGAAATCACCTTTCCCTCGTCATTTATTCGGTGAATCCAAAACTATCGTTGCATCGCATATGGCATAAGTCTCCCCTAAAACTCAGCTCCTCGCCATCCAATTTTGCCTACATCTGCCTTTCAACCAGACAATCTCATTTAGTAGCTCGCCTCTTCGTTCGATCAGCCCATTTTTTGCTCTCGATCGAGAAAATCCAGGGACACAAAAGTGGCAGGAACAAATTTCCCATCATCCATCTATACGTTGTATTCTGGTCTGGCACTGGCTCTCCACCGACACAGACGATTCGATAATACAGAAACAACCACAATTGCAATTTGCATAGAATTTCATGGGAATAATATGGAAAGGAGAGCGCATCTCAACGATTTTATTGAACTCGTAATTTTCTAATGACCGAAATTTTCCCAATTATTACGAATAATAATTAGCCCGCGACTTTTACGCAGATTCATATTTTTATAAACCTATCTATAAACAGGCAAAACCTAAGTGAATGCTTACTATCATCCACTGAATATTACAATAAATACTATAATTCCGATATTTTGTATACTTTCTATATATTATGCGCGTTTGTGTGCAATAAAGAAATGTCCTATTAACGCATAAAAATAATAATAACATATACCAGTAACATAATTAACCTCAATCCTGCGAAACACGTATTTCCACTAAACCAAACCGCCTCGTCGCAATCCACAGAAACTTCCGTTCAACTCCACTTCTCCGCAAACTGCCTTCACCGAGACTTTCCCCTATAACCAACCGATCAATCCGCTTCTATCCTTTCGGTTTTTGCCCCCTTCCCCTACAGTCCGTAAGAGAAACCCCTGGGGGATCGTCTAGCGTCCGCGAAAGACAAGCCCGACAAAATCGTTGTCGCGGGAGTCGCGTCGGCGTCGAAGCAAAGCTGGCAGAAGCCGCGGATATATCCGTGCGGTCGTTGGCCGGCCGCAAAACCGCGAACCGTAACTCAATTAATCCGGATTGATCCGTCGGTACACACGACCGGACGTTTCTGTGCGCCAGCATAAACAGCGTTGGCCGCGAGTCGTGCCGACACGTCCCTAGATCGATCAGAGAGCGTTCTCCTCGTCGACGACGATTATATCGCGGTCGTGATTATGTTCAAGACGGCCGCGTCACCAGAGAAATATCGTTGCCTAGGTAGTGACGAATGGAGAGCTAAGGGAACCCTCGAATTACGACAGGGCAAGGTGCTGCTGGTAGGGTTTATCGTGGCGATAGGTTTGATAAAGCGATCGATGAAAGAGTCGGATTAGGTAGATTAAATGGCATAAGGATATACAAGGGCTCGTGGAAGTGTTAGAACACTTGTAGACACTTTTTCAAGGTATATATATATATATATAAAATATATGTAATGGTATGTGTTATAGGGTACATTTTGAAATTTCATCAGCATGGTTGCGAAATTCGATTAACGTGATTATATTGTGGTAAGGTTCGAGGGAGATCTGAAAATGTCCGTACAAGCTACGAGATATTTCGTGCAAGTATATATATGCAAATATCGAAAAAGTAAATAATCCTAATTATCTGGCATAGCGTATTTATGTATCTGTGTAGAGTGTACGTATTGACCAACTGAGGATCAGGCGACACAATTTCTTTAAATTCAGCAAAATTCTAAAATCTATTCTAAGATCTAAATTCTAAACGAAAAATCTATTTCGCGAATCCTTGGAACTTTCTCTCATAATCGCAGTATTAAAGAACAAGATTAGCGTAAATTGATTGAAAAGAATTGAAAATGAAACGCGGTCTCACGTAATGTTGGTCCTTGATAAATTGTTATATATAAAATATAACCAGCTAAACTTCGACTCGTTGTAGTAGTAAAAGTAATATATAATTATAGCAATAAACATGAAACACGAATTACGCTGATAATCCACGAAATTACCATTGCTTTTCTTAGGATAATTGACCGGAATAAAAATCGCCGCGTGGCACGCATGGTCGATCAGTAGTTCATATTAACTTCTCCATATTATTCCAGCGTAGAGGTATGTATTTAGCAGTTAGCTGTTTTTGACGAGTACTCTCGTCACGAAGAAATGGCAATATTTTCCATTCCGACGAACCCTGTCAGTAATAAAATTCAAAAATAAAACGGTCATTTCAATTGTAACTTAATTACAACTTAATTCTATATTATAACAGCCACACATACTCTCTGCTTGACGAGTATACTCGTCGTCGCTTACTTCTTACGACACATTTTAAGTACGTACTTTTCAAAGTTTTCAAAGAGGACGCAACAGCTAACTGGTTAAGAAAATAATTTTTTCCGCGTAAAACGAACGTTCTCCGCGATTCACGAGAACCCTCGTGTCCACGTAACATAGGCATGCCACATGGTTCGATGCATGAAAACGTGGCAAAAAAAAAAAGAAAAATCTGGAAAAACGAACAAGCTGCGGTGGAAGAGGAGTGTATGGATTGCAGAAATTGTCGTGGCAGCTGATCGATAAAGAATAAAATAACGCGTGTGCGTCCAGAATGTACACCCGAGGAGTTCGCATGTGACGTGTAATAATTCTTCTCGGCCGACAAAATCGCGGAGAGAGTGAGCGTGTTACGAGGAAATACCGCAAGAAATACCTTAGATAAGAAGGTTGAAAGTATGTTCTCATTCTCGTCGCGTTTTATTTCTGTCGTTTGAAATTCTTCCCTCCTTTTTCCCCTTAACACATTTGCGGCCTCTAATTATAAGAAAGTTTCCACGATCGAGATAAAGATACAAATTTTCAAGTTTGCTTTCGAGCATCGTGCTTTGTATCGCGTATTATTACGCTACGAGTATTTATGCACTTTCGTATTTTTCAGAAAATAATTGAAAAGATGGGATCTTGATACGCGTAGAAAACTGTTTTGTCTAACGAATATTACAGAGAATGCTATAGTTTGGATATTTTCTACATTTTTACGTATTGTAACTTTGTGCATTTCCGTATCTTTAACTTTCTTATAAATTCATAAATATCCGCGATCTAACGAGTGATTAATAATTAACGATTAGTCTACTTGGCTATATTTTAGTCGTAATGAAGTATAATATGCTAGTAAAGGACTGTTAACATGCTAATATTAAAAATGTTATCAAAAAGATACGAAATGTTAATCGTTTAGAACGTAATGCCTGTTTAAATCTAGTGACCACTGTCTGTGGATGATCGACCTATACTACTGTAGATGCACAAAAATTGAAGGTTTAATTTGTAAACGTATTTTTTTATAACAGACGATGTTTGTAATCGATCACTGAAAATAAACAGTCAGTTATTAATTGAAGTACTAATTGAAATTTAAATAACTGAAAAAAGGGAACCGAAATACGGTTTCAATTACATGTTGTGATAGCTCTCGATTTCAATCAAACCGATTTCAACCAATATTATATCTATACTCTAGGTCTTTTATATACCTTTCGTGATTTAACTCTATATCGTTTCATTTTATATTTAACTATGTATTAACTAAGTATAATGAAATATAGTAGAATAGAAACACGTGTGAGAAACGCTTCGAAATATTGAAGCTTTATAATATATAATAAGGAAAAAACATTTTGATACATTCTTTATTAAATCACAAGAAAACATACTGATTTATTTTACCGATTAAAAATGATACATTAAGCGCATCATGATACCTAAAGAACGTATCTGACGAAAGCTATCCCAAGTTATCAGAAACAATGAAAAGCTTTTCAAAGAGCGAACTATTGGAGACAATAAGCTCGTAATTCGATAAAAATACTTCGAAAAGATACTACGAAACAGAGAAGCAGCAACTGACGAGCCAGTACAAAGCTTGGAAAGCGATGAACCGTGTATCGATCGCTGCTAATTAAAGGCAGCTATTTATTGATAAGTTCGCCTAATGATTTATTTAATTCGAAAAGCATGCCACACGATCAAACGTTTACTGTAATCAAATAAAGCGATATATCGCTGGTATACAGGGTGTTCCATGCAAACTAGCGATATCTTTAAAACGATTATAGATAGGAAGAAATATTATATGACAAAATTAGATGATTCAAACATACTGGTATTAAAATATTGAGTATTCTTGTCCATCAGCCTGTTTGAAAAGTACAGCCCCATCTTTCTCGTCCTTCTAAAATATTCTTTACGATAGAGTTATTTTTCTGCATCAAACTATATAGCTTTGTACTTAAAAAGGAGAACTATGAATCCTTCAAAATCTATATAACAAAACAATACGTCTCATAATAACTTTTACTAGCTTTTACAACTTCTTGGCAGAACCAAAACCTACTGGTTCGTAATAAATTTCAAAAAGACTGATTAATACATTTTTTCAAATTTTAACATATTCTTGTACAATGTTACTTTAAAAGTTATTACAATTTGTGACTTACTAAGTTACATGGAATGTTTATATTGTAGATTATAACTATACACGAGACACCCTGTACATAACGCAGTCGTTCGAATAAATCCAATATCGTTTAACGGCGAAACGATACGTACTCGTGGCAACGAATAATATTAAGGAGCACTCTCTGTAAACCAACAATTCATCGGTATAAAACGAGAAAAATCAGGGGGAGGTTTTTTCAATGGGCCGAATAGCGGACGAAGAGCAATCGAGGGCCGAAAAACGGGCGGAAATCGATCGACGCTGAAGCGCAAAGAAAACGCGGGAAACGCGAAGTTCGATTGACAATCGGAATCGAGTGGGCTACGGAGAAACGAGGATTTTTCAAGTGGTGACCGTTCGACAATTGCGCACAGTCCATTTAAATGTAATTCAACCCTTCAATCGAACCGGAAGTAACGCCCCGACCGATTGTTATTGCGCCAACTATTCCAGCTTACTGACGTAAATCAAATCGCTCGTCCGAGGATAATCGCGATTTGAATCTCGTTCAGATTAGTCGACGTGTGTGCAGAATATAACTCCGTCTTCTTTTCTGCTTGTAAAATACAAAGCTGTCTTTTCAAATTGTACTCCGTACAAAAAGCAATGAAATACTTGCATCTATGTTTGTATTTAGTGGACCTGATTCGTGCAACTTGGTTTCGAGTCTACGCTCGAACTAAAGCTTTAAGCTACTTAGTATAAAATCAATCGGATAAATATATATCTCAGGGATTTGTTCAACAGTTTTATTCAAAAATTAGAAATAAAGAGAGTCAGTTTAATGCATGTGGAATTTTATTCAAGAAGTTAGCCGCGGAAGATAAACGAGAATATAAAGTAGAATATAAAGAAGAATTATAAAATTCATCTTTGAGTATGCTGAACCTAAACTTGAGAAAAAATTGAGATGGTCGGAGGAACCTATATTCAGCAACCACGAAATAACATTACGTTATCCGGTAACTTTATTAATTTGACCGAGAGAAGGCGAAAATTCTTAGAGATACACGACGTTCGAAAGTCGTATTTATGAAAGGATGGTTGGGTACAATTTTGGTGAAAAAGAACAGGCGAGTCAAATGGCTGATAAGCCGGCCCGACTAGTCACGCTCGATCGAGCGTAAACGATAAATTACGGCCCTGGTATTACACCGCAACAATTAATTCAATAATCGCGAGATCGGTCAGCAGAGCTTCCATTTGTTAAGGCTGATTTGTACAACGGCCTCGATGCACCCTTGCCAGCATATTTTCGATCGAGTTCAACGATCGAAACTCGTGCGCGATTCGAATCCATGCATTCTCTTTGCTAAGCTACATCGATGTTAATATTGCCGTTGGTTTGTTATCCTCGAATTGGTTCCAACGTGCTTTCCAATCGATGAATTTGGATGTCTTCCAGCGGCAATCTTTCATTAACGATCTTTTATCAATTACTCGTTAATTGTTTTCTATTCGTGTTACCATTACCTTTTTCAAATATTGTTTCCTATCCATCATATTTTATATAATTTCGAAATTATTAAAAAGTTTTATCGTAAATAAATTACTTGCTTGCTGTTTCCAATTAGTTTCTAAAATATCTTTCCATCCGTTGTCCTGTTTTATATAATAGCGATATTTATCTTCCTTCTGTCTACGAATATTGAAAAATGCTTTCATTGATAAATAAAGTTCAATAAATCTTAGGAAAGAAATTGAATTTTTTTAATGGATTCTTAAACAGAAGTCAAGTGATTTCAATAACAGGCAGCATTTTCGACCTGACCTTCTCAGCGAGAGACGAAAACCAGAAAGATCATCGGGACGAGAAAAAAGGGGGAATAAAGATCATGCGAACGGGACAGGAATTTTATCTTTGACTACGACCGAACAATTTCGTACGACGATATCAATTCGCGACGAGAGATATACCTATTTCGGGGGAATAAATTCTTGAGAAATATTTGTCGAGTTTCTCACAACCTTCGAGAAAAACAGATAATTCGATTCCGTGGAGAAACGTTTCGAATCTAGAAATCTCTATTTATACCGGCGAAGAAACACGTCCGGCTGAATTGAATTTCTCTTCGCGTCTCTGTTCCACCTATAATCGTCCTTTGCTCTAAATCCCACGTTTTCACATTCCATTTTTCCCCTCACCAATAACACCATGTCCATTTTAAAATAATACGATTTTTAAATAAACAGCTCTTTGGTTTAATAAATATAAAACAATCGTTTAACGCGAATTTTATATATTTTGCGCCTTGGGAGCCGCGATAAATTGAAATACACCGTAATATTTAATTTTTGCAAAATATTAATATCGCAATGGCGTATTTTTCTCTGCCAATGTTATTTAAATCTTTCACATTGTTTGAAAATTTGCTAGTTCATGAAATTTATCTTATTTTGATGATGCCATAAAATTTAGTAACGTGGCTCACCCATACAATTTTTTCACAGTTTTCACATTATTTCTCAGTTTGATTCTTAACAAATTCATATAACAATTTGTAAATTACTTTGTTGCTTCCTCGAACAAGCGTCATTCAAAGATCCTAGAAAATACAAAAATGGAGTCGCCCTATTCCAAGAGAATATAAAAATATCCAATTAGCAAAAATCACAAAATTCCAGGATATTCTCGAATTCCCTTATGCGCGTCAAACAGAAACTATAAATTTCGATCTCTCGTTTCATCGTTCGTCCACCGTGTATCATGTAAATCGCGGATTTTCAAATGAGAATTCAATCGTCCTTGACAGGAAGCACACAAAGTGAACAGACGTTTCGAGTCGCGGCTAATTAACTGCAATTTCACCGACGTATCGACGGTGTATCAGGGAAAACGCAACGTTGCTGTTACCCCTCCGTTGCTCCGATCAGAATGTTGATTGACCCTCGAACGCGCACGTTTAACCGTGCAAAGTGCATTCAACGCGTCCTGATTCCGGAACGTCGGCGAATTTCCGATTTGCTTAGATCGTTATATGCACGAGCTTAGACGCACAGTTCGATTAATTCGGAGTTAAATCATCCCTTCACCCCCTCGAAGCTTCCGATTTGATTTCCACCATCGAGGATTCCGAAACGGAGACAACGATGCAACTTACGGCTCGATACACGCACGAATCAAAGAGCAGATTGCTGATTGGAACAAGGTGACAATCGAATCGAGGATGATGCAACGATGAAAGTGTCCTGAAAACGGGTCGATAACGGTGATAAGGTTAACTGCCTTCGATAGTTGGATTAATGAGACAAGATCTGTTTGCTTTGATTACGAATGGTAACAACATTGATGGTTAAACTAATCATTCATGTTTTGGATTTCTACGGAGTTATGGCTCTCTGAGTTTGTAGAGAGATTTAGGAATTTACGTGATTTCCCGATTTGACATACAGTTCCAAACAATTTGTTTCCTGTTGTGTTATAATTTTTAGAGAATTTTTAATTAATGATATTATATATATATACAAATAGAATTTTGAGATTTTAGAATTTTTAATTGCTGACAATTTCTTATTCGGATGGTGATTATTTCATTGATATAGTTGAACTAATTGTCTGTACCTTGGATTTCTAGGGATTTATGGCTTTCATATGAAGACGGCGAATCATTCTGGCAACATTCTATTCGAATTTGAATGATCCCAACTTATAAGATACATATAAAACGACCAGGTATACAGGGTGTTTCCATTACCTTGCAAAGTTGGAAAATCTCGTAAGAGACTGAACGTTTCAAAAAAATGTTTGAGTAAAAGTTGTTTGGTATAAAGGAGAACACCGTGTGATGTAAATTTTTTTTTGTTGCCAAATCGAGTGGTGGGGGGAAATTTCAAAATCAGATTCATTTTTTTAAATAGGACTTGTATATCTTTCTGTTTGCACAGTACGAGGGCGTTGCTCAGACGAATTCGACCTGTGCATGAGGTCAGTCACTGTTGTAAAGTGTTAGAAATTCGTCAGTTGCTATTTTAATTCTTTCAAAAGAAAAATACCCTCTTCTACTTCGTCTGATCGCTCCATCCCTTAAACGTCTTGCAACTCCCAATCGACAATGCGACGCAACAAAAAAAAAAAAAAAATACAGATGATTTGTTGAACTCATCTAAACGCAAAAAAAACAGAACCTTTGTTAACGACCCATCGTACGCGAACAAAGGGACGACGAAAATTTGCGGCGAAATAAAGCGACAAAACGTCAGGTCAATCGATATTACACGTCATCGTTCGATAGTAACGCATCGTACAAAGCAAACGAACGAACAAAAAATTGACATCAAATGAAAATAGACAAAAGTACAAAAAAAAAAAGGATAATATCCGTAGAGCATTTAAGAAGCTTCTGAAACAAGCTCGGAAGCCTATGAAACGTCGAAACTCGTGCAGTTGGGCGGATATCGCGAAAAGCTAGGTCTTTGACAAAGCTCGAATGTTTTCCGTCAAATGGCCACACCAGCTTTAATCCGATTTAAACGCGATCGCGATGGTCCATGTTGCCCGTAATCAGACCGGTTTATCGTCGATCGTTAGCTTTCCATTCGCCATGCTTAATTCTGCGGTAAATAGTATAACATTAGCGGTTTGATTTGCTGAGCTATCGAATTCCAGCTTATGACAACCTTTCTCTATAACGTTATGGTCCTGTTATCTCGAAATATAGTTGGAGGTGTTGTTTATGCAGCAATAAGAGTCTACTTATCGCAATTGCTATATTATAAATCAAAGGCATTTAAAGTCCAAAAGACAAATTCAAGATTGTACAATTTAAATAATTTCCCACTCTTAACGTTTGAAACGTTGCTTTGATGGTGTCCACGTTCTTCTAACGCGAGACTGAATTATTTTAAGTTGCTACACTTTGGAAATACAATATATATACGAGTGTCTATATAATGATATATATATATATATAATATAATATATAATATAATATATAATATATATAATATAATAATAATTTTCGTGGTAAGTAAACATTTCTTGCTATTTATATATATATATATAACATTATATATATATATATATATATATATATATATATATATATATATATAAGTAGCAAGAAATGTTTACCTACCACGAAAATTATTAACATTCACTGACCTAGCAATTCTAAACTTTCTCTCGTCCATCGCTCTATTGTATATATTTTACATATTTCATATAACGCATAATAATATCTAATGTATAACAATTACAACATATAATATATATATAAAAATTCTTAAGTTCCCTGTATAGCTTCTTACAAAAGCGACATTATGATCTCGCAACGTCATCGCAAACAACCCAGTTACGTATTTTTAACAACTTCTCTTCCCCCACTGATTCGCTTACCCTTTGTTTATGCCGTGTAACGCGTACCCTCTACCATAGAGAAAATAAATGTAACGTCGAATTGAACGTTAGAGCCCTCAATTTCAGCATGTTCGACAGCGACGAAGATTAATTCGATGGCTACGAGGAAACACGCAAGCAGATTCATGATTATTCGAAACCTCTAATTGGAGCCTCTGACGGATGAAAGTTGAAGGGGTTCGAAGGGTTGTTCAAAGTCTTTGAGTGGAGGTGTTGTTCAAGATAGTAAAGCGGAGAGTGGGCTTGGTTTAACATAATGGGGAAGGTATATGCGAAGTCAAGTCGATGAAGTATTTGCTCAGCTTTGGAAACGTAATTTCGAGATTTCACTTGGATAAATAATAATTTATATAACAAATGTATAAAATGATTTTGATTGAAACGTCGATCTTATGTTATGTGAAACTTCCTATCGTTGATGGAGGACGAGAAAGATAAAAAAGAAAATTTCAGTAATATCGTGCTCAAATGTATAAAGTGCAATATTAAATTATTCGAGATATTCGAAGCGAAATTTTAGCATTTCTTCTTTCGAAAAAGCTCGAAGGTAATAATTCTATTTTTATAGAATCAACATTTTATCTAACGACATATGCATTACTCGTTTCGTTGGCTTTTTGCCATCTTTAGGGGGGTAGCATAACTTTGAGATGGATATTAAACGTGTTGGTTTGTTTATTAAAGAGACGAGTGATAAAATTGTAATAATCAATTAATTAATTAATACAAAGATAGTGTAGGCCGATCCTAATCGTCCTAATCGTCGCTCGCTCAATGCTACTGTTCGACTAAACGCTCGCTATTCGACTGTATGACTCGCTATAATGGCTCGTTATAATGACTGTCCTAGAGAGCACGTTCGTCTATTTGTATCGACCGATGTTATTATAAAAAATAACTCCGGTTGACGATTACAAATAACCGCGATAATATTTTGTTCGGAATTCGTTTACCTTTGAACCTAGCAAACCAAAACAACGTTGATATTCCAAGACACAATAAGATGAGTTTCTCCCGATTCAAATCTTCCGTTGACTCATGTGCTGCTACAACTTTTTATCCTCTTCGCTACTGTATTCGCTCAAGAACAATAGTTGCTGCATTTCTATTTAATTAATTCAATTAATCACGTTAATTTTAGAAAGGTTTCTTCAACAGCAGAACAAACGATAATCAGACACTACAATTTTCGAATATATCGAACATTCTATCTCAACCATTTTAATCAGCACCTCGACGATATATCAAACCCAGCATTGTCTTATCAAATTTGACCAATTCCAAATACGTGCATATTTCTCTTCGCAACATCCAATTCCATATTTCATTATTTAACACATAACACTAAATAACCCTGTGTCAATTCCACGGAATGCGCAAGAAACCATACCTCGTCGACTACCGACTGGCCGAGAAACGTATCGAACTTTTCTATTTCCCTATCCGGCAATTCGTCCATTTTCCCAGTTCTCATCAGCTTTCATCGGTGTTGCATGAACCGTACCGGATCTTCTCCCGAGCACGTTTCCACATCCGTTTCATTCGTCTCGCGAAAATACATTCCTCGAGAAAATACATCAAACAACGAAATTCGTGCAGCCATTACCCGCGACGTAAAAACAGATAAACTCGGCTAACCTGCAGGTTAGCGCTTATTAAGGAGAGAACGAGAGAGTGAAACGGGGATTTCCACGGTAATCCAATAACCATCGGCCGGGAATCGATGCCTTTCCTCAATTAAGCGGCCTAAACCGACGCTGCCTCGCCAAGATGAGAACACGCTTCGGATGCGATTATCGAAACTGTCCTGATACTCGTTTGCTTTTCATCCGATAAGGATCGTTAACGACAAACTGGAACTATTTTCAAAGATACGGAAGATGTAAATATTAATAGCAGCATTCGAAGATAAAGAAATTGAAGTGAATTTCGGGATGGTTGCCAATAGATGGTGAATTTTTATGTAAATTTATATTTTCGTGAAGCCAACTGATGAGATATAATTTTAATAGAGAAGATCGTAATAAGCGTATACCTACTTCGTTTCGAGTATTTTCTAAATTTTACACATCATTTTTACAGATCACTTTTCGCACGAGTAATAATTAAAACCACCACCCACGTTTCCATATAAAACGATGAAGTCGTAAAGTCGTAGGAAAATGTTTACGCAACGAGACGCTGCCTTTATCGAATTATCGTACGAGAAAACCCTACTCTGTCTCTTCCATCGTAAATGCTACCATCCCAACGTGAATAATCCTATAAACGTTCGATCATCTTACCCCAGAGCCCGATATTTATGCGAGGAATAATTCAGTCGTGATTTCCGCAGGCGAGACCACGAAATGAAAGTATTTAAATCCTCGGGCCAACAAAAGAGAAGAAATAAAAGAGGAGTCGGGGAAACGGTGCACAGAGGCGCGACGAAAAAGTTGCTGGTCCCATTTTATTATACGGTCCTGGCAGCGCCAAATCGACGACGACTTTTCACTGTCGCTGCAGAAAGCAATATCACGCGGCTGTCCTCCGTTTTTTAATTTCGTTTATAGAGAAACGACGAGAGAACGGAAGATATAAAAAAAAAGGAGGAGGGAAAAGAGCATGGAAAAAGAGTGGAGGGGGGCAAACCGCTACACGATATTCTAATAATTTCACGATTGCCCTCGTCAACCGAGCTGTATGGAAGGTCGTTCGAGAGCACCTGGCCTCTCCCCGAGAAAATTACTTCTTCGCGCGTTTCCGCGTCGCCGATATGGAGATGAAATTGCAAATTCGCACAAAATTTCGCAAAAACACGCGTCGGGGTGCTGCTTGCGCCGGCTTGCCTGCTTTATAGCCTCCGTGCGGTAGATGCTTCAATCTTGAGAAGGTAAATTCGAAGGGGTGACGGACCGTGATCGCGGATTATAGATCAAAGGTTGGGAATGCTTCGGCGAAAGCGTCGAATCGAAGGTTTGCACCGACTAATGGAGTCGAGATTTCAAAAATGCCCAGAACGAATTTTCTCTCGGATAGAAGTGCTTTTGATCAATGTTTTTACAAATTTCCTTCATTCTGAAATATATAGTATTTATAACGTGTCGTGTGGTTCCGTATTATCCTGCGTATCGTTTAAATTAATTAATTCGCGTTAAACAGAATTAAAAGGTAAAGATAAATGAAACAATCTCTGGCAAAAGATTCTCTATCCAGGGAAAAAAATCAAAATTCACACGAAATTCGAACTAACGTCTCCTCTTTTTTCGAACTCGTGAATTCAAACGAAACTTCACGTTCTGTATTCACAGGCAATCTCTGACATCCGATTCCTCTATCTCTTTTTCTCCCTCTCTCTCTCTCTCTTTTCTCTAATTCCCTTTGTAGCAAGATCCATCGAATCCCGAATGAAAATGAAAAGAAAACGCGGCACGATAACGAGCCCTTTTCGTCGACGGCCAACGCGTGTTTCTCTCACTCGCGTATTTCTCTCTTTTCCATCAGCCGCGCCAATTCTCCGGTAGCTTCTCTCGCGTCGACATCGGGAACCAAACTGCTTTTGAAGCCGGCCGTTGTGACACGCCGGTAATTTGGTGGTAACGAGTTTGCAAAATAAAAAGCCAGCCGTCAAGCGAACTTGCCAACCTAATGTTTCATGCTAGACACGGAAACGAACTGCACACCGTGAACACAAAGTGACAGAGGGACGAGGAGAGGTGAGCGAGCCCGATTTACGCTAGCTAATTTTCAGAAACGCGACTATGCTCACGACAAATACGCGCCGCGAGTGCGAAGGAAAACTTTCCTATCCATTCATCCTTACAATGGCTACGAAATATATTTCTATGCTAATTATAATTACATAGTAATCCTAATTATTACCGCACATTGGTATAAAGCAATTACGAAATTGCACGAAAAGATCGTGCATACGCGATAGCTACAAAAAGTATCTGCACACCGTGGAATTTATTTTATTATTACGGTATTTATATATTAATTAATTAATTAGATCCAACTATATTACATTTCGTGTCATTTAGTAACACTTTCGTACGATTACAGAAATTTGATACTATGGAAATGAAACTCGCAGAACTCGATAAATAAAGGTATGTGGAAATATAATACTTTTTGTAGCCATTCTAAAAATAATGACGATATAAAAGGTACAACGACCGATTGAGAAAATATCGATACGAATATCACTGAGATACTTTGTCTCTACCGATCTTCAAGCTTATAAAGCTCAAATGAAATTGAAAATTACAGAAGAAATATCACTCGAATGAATCGATTCTTGTTTGTTTCATGGTTTGTCACTTTTAACGCTACGTTTGGAAAAAGGTAACCATTCGATGTAACTAATAATGTAACTAAGATTGATATTAATAAAACTAACAGAAATTAACTATCGCGAATTATCGAAATTGCCATAGCAAGTGAACACCGGCTCGACTCGCAGTAAATAGCAGAAACAAGTTAGAGGCTTTGCCCATTTCCGCAACAATGTTTTCGAACTCCATCAGCGGGAAACTTTGTATTTCAGCGCTAGTTGTCGAAACGCGTATATATACAATGAATGTGGATTTATATATAGGGTGTCTCCAATTTGCAAATGGATACGTCTCTGAGGGTGTGTATACATTTGAGAATAGAAAAAGGGGAGAGAAACGAAAAAAAAAGAAAAGAAAGGAAAGAAATATTCAACATAGAGAATGATGCTCGAGGATATTACAACGTCACAGAGGGTGGTAACGGTCAATGCGCGATGCGTTTTTGTTATATTTCCCTTTTATCTTTTTTTAATTAAAGTCTAGGTTCTTTCTGCTGGATTTTATAGGTGTGTTTCTCTGTTTCGACCATTTTAGGTATACCCGTTGTTTCCATGAGACAAAAAATCCCTTGCATCGAAAGGATAAATTATCATCAAGAGGAGACATTTTTAGAGACGTAATTTTTTTAATCTTTCTCATATTTTTCTTTCCCTTTTATTCTCGTAAAACATTACAAATGTGTGCATCTTTCGTTTCCTCGTGCGAGAAAAATTGTATATAACAATTTAAACGTTTTTACCAATAAGAGAAACGGAGCTTCGTAGGTTTTCCATAACACGCACACAGTTGATCTTTCTACAAGCAAAAATGCATAAAAAATTGCATTATATCTGGCTTCTACGGAAGAAATAGTCTTCGTAAAGTTAAAAGATCAGGTGGTATAAATACATCGCAATTCGCTGTACGTTCTGTCAGATAGACGTTTGGACAAACCTTCGATAGAAGAAAACGAAAAAGGCAACCGTTCAGAAAACTGCGGACGTGGCAACGTAAGCTGTTCTTTGCGTTTTCTAATTACACACAGCGGAACCGTAGATTGAAATGTTTTAAATTCACTTTTTTAATCCCTTGTAACGTCCACCTGGTCACAGTCGCGTTTGAGGTACAATTTAATTTCAATTTTAATTTTAATTTGCACAAGCCTTGTCGGAGGTGGATTCTATGTTGAAATGTTTACTCGCAGATATACGCGGACAGTAGAAAAATTGTGAAAATATGTTTTCAGTGTGGAAACAGTTTTTGATATGCAACTAAAATCGCTTTAGCTAAAAGAATAACGTTTAATTGCGAAAAATCGCATTTAAAATACCTTTCATGTCTGAATTCAAGTCTGCACGTGCTAACAAATTAATTTATAATAGCATATAACACATTCATTTTATCATTAAAGAAACCATTATATTAATCTTGAATAACGAAATGAATTACGAATAACTAATTTGTTTCCCACAAAGTAGTTGACGTTCATAGAAAAAACCCAATCGCCCACATTCGCGAATATTGTTAAATTTGTTATTATCAGATTCTTTCCCATTTTTAGGTATTGTCAATATTTCCAACATTTTAAATTTCAACTACGAGTTACGCGCCCATATCCTGAATAAGAAGCTTTGAATTGTTAAGATGGAGATTCCTGAGTATAACTTTGATGATCTTTCAGAAGACATTCTTCTAAAGGAATATCTGTCAATGATTCAGAAAAATCATTCCACTCTAAGCCACCTGAAACTATGATAAAACAGCGACGAATATTCTTAAAGAACGATATTATCAGCAATTATAACCAAAAATCAAGAGATCCGAAATAACATTTTTTGGAAAAGAATCATCGAGTAAAAATGAATTTTTATTTCAACTGAAGCCAGTTATCAATAAATCTGAAAGAAATTTCTCAAAAGATGAAATGATCGAAGAATATTAAAATTTGTAATCGTTCGGATTACGAATAACCACTACGAACGATTAAAATTTCTTCTGACTACCAGCAGCCATTATCGATAACGGAAATTTAATTTTGCTTACCAGTAACCAATATAAATGGCCGGGATTTTATTTGGTCACCGGTAACCATTATCGATGATCCGAATTTTATTTAGTTACTCATAACGAAAATACAATTTTGACGACGCGCCTTTGGCGATACCCCTCAAAATTTTCCCCAAAAATTCAATTTCATAATCTAATAAGAACTCGATGAACCAATATTTCAACTAAAAAATATATTAAACATGTTTCCTAAAACTTGCCATAAAACTGTAAAACAAACAACGCAGAAGAAACATCAAGCACCCATACTGCACCCACCATGAACCAATCGTCGTCCTGTTTCTGCACCACAATCTCCGACTTACTTCTACGAACTCGGCTTCCTCCTCCACGAAGTATCATTAACATCGTTGCAACAATTAATGCCGTCAGGCATATGCGTACACGTCGTAGCATCTTCATCTTTTGCATATATTACGCGGTGAACGCTCGTCGGTGTATTAAGTTCTCGTTGCAAGCTGGTATTAAATTCTCTGGTCGGAACACGAGACAGGGACCTGCGTTCGGATATCGAAGGCAGGGTAGTGGTGGAAAGAGGTAGACAGAGTCTGGGCGAAATATCGAACGAGGGACAGAGTAGAGAAGAAGTGAGAAACGTGTATACAGCACAGGAGATAATACAGAGGGAACAGGGGAAAACGCGAGGGGGATGAACGGTTGGCGTCGTCGTCGTCTGCCTAGAAGGCACAGCCGCGGGAGTTGATTTTCAATACAAAAGTCGACACCCGAACCCTCGATATCGATGCTGGATAAACAAAAACAGAACTCTGTTGGTTTACGGAAGAAGAGAGAGGGAGAGGTGAGGGTGATTGGGGGTTGGTTATCGAGTCGAATTCTCGGGCACGAACGATGCCTGTAGGCGGAGCGACTCGTCGACGACGCAAGGATACAGGTATGCCGACCACGTTTCCTCCGAGCACCACTTCGATTAGACCTACCGGTTCTCGATAAACGTACTGGCTGTTTCGATTTTCCGTCCTTTATTCCTTCGAGTCTCGGCCACCGGTCTTTTTGTAATTCCAGGCGTATTATGTGTACGTAGTAATCGATTTGTAGTGGCTTGCCTGAGTATTACACGAGCTACCTGCCTCGTGATTATAACAACATCGTGATGTTTGATGAAAATAAGGATTTTCCTCGATACGAATGTTTCTTTCTGATTTGCGTCCATCGGATGATTTAGGAAGATCTTTTTTGCGATAGATTGATATAGTTTAAAATGGAATATTTGTAGATATCGTAACGGTTATAAGACAAATTTAAAAAGTTACGGTATAGAAGTTGGTATCTTTAATTACAAAATTTTAGTTACCAATAACTATCGTAAATGATACAAATTTTTTGACGATGCAGATACAGTAGATACGTAGATCGTGTTACAAAGTTTTAATAACCTCTGGGCTCGAAATATTGTTATGGTATTAACTCTCAGACCAAATTTTGTGTTAACTTGTTTGATTCTTCTCAAACAGATTTCCTTCGCTAGTCAGATCTTCAGCATGGAAATTCGTCAGAACATAAGATAATCTTGTATTAATGAAGCTGGAAAAAATGTCAACGTAATAAAAACAACTTGTTAAATATCGATAAGCCCGTAGGTCTCTAGAATTCTTGCGAATCGGTTGCAAATATGGCAACAGGAATAGAACGTATAATAAGGCACGTACATAGGCATGATCAAGAAATATAGGTAGAAACGTTCGCACACGGGTAATCCGTGAGTGAAAGGACAAAAAGAAAAGGACGAGGGGATTGGAAACGAAGAGGAGGGAAAAGCAACGAGAGGCGAGAAAACAAGAACGCTTTTGATCCTGTTGCATATGCATACAAGCATTTCGTGTATGCAAATCTTCGGCACCGACAATATTGTTTTCGCGATCGACACTCTCTACAAAGCGGCGATGCCACGAACCAACGCGCTCGCCAGAATTTTCCCGCAAAATCTTCAATTAACCAGGACTATTAAGCGCACGATATTTGAAGTATAGATGAAACTGTTTTACGAAACCCGAACCTTCTGTTATTCCACTGTCGAAGGATCGATATCGTATGGGGAAAAAAAGACTGCAATGCTAAACGAGTCTATACCATTTGCATTTTCCATCCGCATCTACACTTTTCTATCGTTTATTTTATAACAGGGAGAGATAACAAGAAGGGAACACAATTTTTTACATTGTCATTTTCTATCTAATGAATTCTATTACAGAAGAAATTTTATCGTTTATGTCGTGAAAAAGAAATATACTGGAAACACGGTACAAAGTAATGCGAGACCTCCAAAGCTGACTTTAATAATATGTATGGTATAACGCATTATCGATACATTATATGCAAATGTACGGATAATTTACATGATTTTGTGAATAGAATTTAAGCAAATCCTATTCAGGTTTAGCTTGGAGATGACACGACACGAGCCTACAGGGAAGCGTTCGAAGCGGAAGCGGAATCCGCGCGCTGCTGCATAAAACTGCAATGAAATGCAAACGAATGGCGGAGAATGAAACGTATAAAGAAACCTCCGCTCCGGTCTGATTTTACGGCGCGCCGCTATCGCATCGAGTATTCCCTTCCTAAATCAATCGTCTTCGTCTTCGTCTTCGCGACATCCTTAAACGAATACGTGAAAAATTTTCGCTTCCTTATATTTTTTCTTTCTCGGTTCATTCAATTTCTACGAAACTGTATCTACTCTATAGATAATAGACACAAACAAATAGTACACATATATTATAAATATTTTAATTCCAGAGCGAACCGATCAACCTCGTTGACATCAATCGTTTGGAATTTTGAAGAATTAAACACCAATCGTAAAATTCAAGAAGTTTTCAAGAACATGTAATTGATCAAATTGCTTCCGATGAATCAGTGTCCCAGTTAAATTATTGTCACCGCTATCGAAGATAAGGAAAGATGAATACGAATAGTCGATAAGGTTTTGAGACGTGCATTTGATGATAATAAGGGAGGCTTCTCTCGAGCAGATTATTCTAAGATAGTCGACATATTCTTGAATATCATAATCTGTAATATTTCTTATAACACGATATACTAGTTGTACTGTATAATACGATAGCCTTGAAATCTAATCTATAGACTATAGATATTCAAGCCATCATCCATGCTACGTTCATTTACTAATTCAAGAAACTGGAGAAATTATGCTACATAAATAATGTATAGCACTCTGATTCTACCTCGAAATCATCAAATTTTCTATCGGAAGAATTTCCTGTTTTTAAGTGAAAGGAGCGAATATCAATCTTGAGAAATACGGGAAAATGACCCAGGTGAGCTTAAATGTCATAGATATCTAGTAATACAGACGATACGAAATTCATGAGACGCGATATATGTATGTATCTAGACAAGCTGAGATCCCTACAACCTGACGCTTACCGTCTCAGACCTATGGGAACTGCATGTAGATGACGTTGATTCAGTAGAACTTGATATATAGATGGACCTAAACTCGTGAGATCGATACAGATGAGTTTGGACACGTGATATTGAATGTGGATAATCCATAAAGCTAGAAGTCTCCAAGAAGTCTAAAAATTCAACAGAATCAACTGTAACCACGTACTTCGGTAAATAGAATAAGAGCAATTTAAAGTTTTAAATGGAACAAGCCAATTGGAGGAAAGATGTCTAAGGTTTCTTATTAAATTTATAAAAAAAATTTAATACATACGTTTCTATCAAAGCGACAAACTTTACTTGTTATTTAAATGATACACTATGAAAGACTATTACTAAATTAATAGAAACTAAATAACCCTAATTAACCCATAAGAACAGCAATTCTTCTCATACATAATCTGTCTGTATATTTGCAATATAAGAAACTTATTCGTCGTTAACATCTCATTGCGAAAATGCAAGCGAAAGAAAAAATTGTGTGGTGCTTTTTATTTGCACTTCTAGATTGATCCTTCGATGCTAATGCAGATCGGAGATCATCGGCATTGTTTATTGAAAGAAGTAGGTTGCGACCACTATACTGACACAGCATCTTCTTTCCAGCTAAGAGCCAATTTTCTTTATGACAATACAAAATATCAAGTGGCAACAAAAATTTTTATGAACGTCGCGGAAGGACCTTACTCAACATACTCACGTTGCACGTTAAAACAAATGCCAAGCGATCTCCTTTACCAATTGACGTAACAAAAAAACTCGTGGATACGAATTTGATAATATATACATGGATAAATTGTGAGTATCGATTGCTTAGCACGTTTCCCCTAATTACCTTATCCGTTTGTCTCCAAAAATCTTGAACCCCGTTGAAATTTCAGGCACTTTATTGGTCTTTCTTCTCTAATACCAAAAACTAGAAATAGAGATAAGTAAAGTACTTAAATTCTGAAAACTTCGAGACCACGCGCAAAATTTCCAGATTCTTAAGATTTCAAAAACTTTTAAACCCTCTAGAATCTTCAGAAATTATAGAGAACTCTTAACTCCTTTATATGGAACTCGAAGAATCCGGAAACGTTCGCAAGGAATTTCCCAAGTCTATTTTCCACCATTTTCGCCTTATCATTCCTAATGGGAAGCTTCGCGTCCTGTTGGTTCGCCATGCGATGCGAACGAACTTCAAAAGACAAACCACCATATTAATCAAGGAGGTGCGTTCATCAACCATCGCGTCTCTATCCACAACAAATCGAGCCCCATCCCTTGAAACGCGGCAACTTAACCACACGAGCAAACTCTTCTTCGCTGCGCAACCGGTGGCCAACCGCAACAAACACCGGTCACACACATTTGTATCTTGCATTGTCGCGAGACATACGTACACTCTGTTCGGAATTTGGAATTCTTCCCATGGAACGATGCTCGGTCAACGAGTTTCGATTCTGGTGCCAGCAAATCCGATCCACCGACAGAGGATCGCTGTTGCGTTCACGTATCGGTATTCATAAATTTACCAATTTCCTTCTCGAAGTCGCAAGACAAAAATTAACGCCAAAACTACCAGTCTGTTATATAGAGCTAAATATTCTGTACACGAATCTATTATATTCTATATTAAATGGAAAATATATTATCACATTATTTGTATTTACCAATTACGAATCACGAAAGGGATCCTTTTTGAAATGGAACACGATCTGCGTTGAATATAGAAGTTTCGTATATATAATAATTGTATACATATGATAATTAATATCCATTTGCTAATTAAAGCGGTAATTAATACGAATCAATTCGACGATACGTTGCTAAAAATAGCAGGCGAAACAATGGTATAATTGTCCGTACGAAAATTATACAGAACCATCTGTTTCATTTAATGTAAAACAGATTTAGAATACAATAATCGGAAAACGAAAATGAGCGGAAAGAAAACAATTCGTATCAGATGTCACATATCGTCTACATACAGCTGCATTAGTTCAAATATTATTTCTATATCAATACCGTTTGTAACTCTACTAATTGTCAGATATTAGTTTCAACGAGTTACTCTTTGTTTTTTACCTTAGAAATTTGAAATGCAAAATAGGAAACGAAATTATTTATGGGATGAACAAAACATACTCGAAAAAGCAAACGAGAAATTCAATCAAATCTACGTAAAATACGTTGACCCGGAGCGATTTAAATAAACGAGACAAATCTTCTGTATACCTAAACTCTATCACTAACGACAAGTGACCGACAGTGGAGAAATGCTCGAGCGTCTTCGACCGAACAGGAGAAATAAAAATCGAACGGTGGTTCGACGATGAACGTGACAAAGTTGTTTTTCCTATAGATAGAGAAAATTTCTATTCCCTCTTTTCGAGTGGAATTTCCCCGGGCGCTGGCTGGCAGCCGATTCGCGTAAGAAAATGAACCGAGTCGAACCAATTGTCGTCCGTCTTCCGCAACGGAATTGCTAGTCGTCCGAAAACCCGTGAAAACTTTGCAATTCAATATGGCCATTCGACTTTTCTCGGCCAAACGGACGTCCGACCGTGACGAATGTATCCCGACGTCTCTTTCTTCGAGAAAATCCGCGTAATTTCTTCGCGAATAATATGGAGGACGTATAGGCGGGCGGAAAACTTCGCCGCCGGTTGAAATAGTCGGTTAGAACTGATAAATCCTGTCCAGACTATGCTTGAAAGAACTTCCAGCCAAAGTTCAGGTCGGTCTGGTTCTTCTTACGAGAAATTCGGGAAGATTTAGGTTTATTTAGAGCTGATAAATCCTCACCAAGCTTCGGTTAAAAGAACTCGAAATGTCGAGAATGGAGAGAAATGATAACGTTGTTACGATTTCTTTTATCGTCGATCGTGTCCCTTTTTATTTGCAATTGTATTTGTATTTAAATACGTATGTAGGTATGTTAAATGGATCGATTATGCGGGCGCGACTGAAACCGCTTGGTTGTTTTTAACAAATATTTTGTGGTGAGGTTAACGCTGAGGTGATAGAGGAACCAGTGAATGAATTTGTAATAGAAAAATATATTGAAATAAGTATAAGTATATGTATAAATACAGGTATATGCTGATCCAGATCCTCGCTCTTACAGTGTTACAATACAACAGAAGAAAGGGTATGATAGGGAGCACGTTCATATATTTATAGCGAAGACCATTACCAAGAAGTTAATCTTGTAGCTCTAGCTGAAGACTATAAGAAACAGCAATAGAAATCTACTTATAGCCCTTTTGTTTTTAGACCTTGTTACCAAAAACAAAATTTATATTCAGGAACACAATAACATGAACCTCTCCTTATTTCGAATTTTTTGTTTCACTAAAAAAGTGGTCTCCAGGTCACGAATATACAAAAGAGAAGGTGTACAATTATTCTTGAAGTAATTACTTCAACATTTTGCAAAGACTGACTGTCCTTATGATCGTGATTGCTAAATATCCGTAACAATATGATAATTCGTCTTAGGCGAAATTTTGAGAAAAATTCGCGTTTATACAGATTTATTTCTGTTTGTATGGAAATCGTATATTTTTCAGGGGTTTTGGGAATCTTTTGACGCTAGAACCTTCAATGCTTATTAAAATATATTATTCTGTGTGGATAATTATAATCAAAGAGATATGCCGATCATATTTTTATCCTAATAAAATTAAAGCTAATGTTTAATATGTTATAAAATTGTAAAAGTAAAGTAAAAAAGTAAAAATAAAAAGTAAGTATTCTAAAATCCATTATTTTAATTACCTTGATTATTCTAGTGTTAAATATTAGAACGTAGAATGACACGTGTTTCTTAATTTGAAATAATACTTATTGCATTCAATGATACCTACCAAAACCGGTAAATTACAGCAAACAAGCATGGCATCGTAAATAACTTTTTAATCATACAATCCAGTATCGTGACAACGAATAAACAACCGGATGTAAATTTTAATCTTCAGCTAGCAAAATAATTTTTTTCCCGCGTGACCATTTCGCAGAAGATTAATCAAAGTCTCAGGATGAATTGTAGAGACTCGGTCAACAGATAACAGAGATATCTGGATGTGTATCATTCGCGATAGTAAAAGAAAAAAAATCGCTACGGCTGGCAATATTTCAGTCACCTAATATTTTTTGTTTAATTCCTATCTACCATTTTTATTTTTATACTTTTTATAACTGTGTTGCTTCGTTGAGCCATTAGCTTGCAAAACAACTGAAGCAGGTTCGATGGGAAAAAGCTGTCCAAGAACGTAATATTACGGCGGTTCTTATGAATACGATCAATTCTTTTTATTTTTTCTTTTTTAGTTCATCCTCTTTTGTATTTTTTCAGCATACTTTTTTTTGAACCGTGTTAATCTACCACGCTACAAATATTCGATTATACGTATCGCTAAGATTCGATACACAACATAAATCATTGCCTCGATCGAAACGAAGAAATACTGATGTTCTCTGCAGTGTTTCATCGCAAACAGAGTTTTATAACATGAAATACATCCACGTCGCGAAGCTAAGCAATCGAAGGTGAAATATATTTTTAAGTTCGTTCCATCGTGATAACCTGTTAATAGATTACATAAATCGATGTGAAAAGCATTTAAATCACTGGAACGCCTCTCTTAAATCAATTAAACTAATATACTACTACGTACGGCTATGTGAGTGATATTTTATAACCGGAAGACAAAAAAGAAAAATATTCACGATATTATTAAAACCAGCAGAAAAAAGAATCATAGTTGCGGTAAAAAATACAACTTACAAAAATCAGCCCCTCTATCAAAATTAGTAGCGACGTTTAAAATTCATCTTGAAAATTCTATGTCACCGTTATGGGAAATATGATAAATATTTATTGCTTCGACCATTGGACCGTGTAGTATCCGAATCCTAAATTATTTCAGATTATCAACATATGCCGCGCGAAAAGAAAAACAAGATCGAAGAAACTCATCAAGAGCAGCAGCTAACAAGAACGCTATTTCCCAGGGTGAGAAGCGTTCGCGCCACTAAAGTGGATGATGGTGGTATCGAAGGAAAAATAACGGAACAGCCGGAAGGACGATTCGAGCCGAATCGAATAAAAGAAAATTGGCTGCTAGGCCAAACGAAGTGAATATTCAACGAAGGAAAAAGAGGCAATCTGAAATCTAGAAATGCGGAACAAGCCAGGCCAAAGGGAGAAAAACAATGAGAGTGGGAGAATATTAGAATAGGCGGATAGGCAAGAGAGGATTTATCGGGGCTTGGTTTATTAGCCATTAAGGAAGAACCTTCTCCTCGAATATTGTCCCGAGTAGATTCCAACGCGTCTGACTGTCGATCGCACACAAACACAGGCATATACACACGTGCGTCGGTGTACGTGGAAAGCAATGATCGGACTCTGTGTAAGCTGCAAGCTGCAGTCTGCATTCGAAGGGTGGAAAATTGAAATTGAGCCTTCGACGTTCAGATATAGCCCGATGTCAGCACGGATTCCTCCGCTCTCCTATCCACCCTTATGTACCGCTCGGTATACTACTTTACCTCTTGTAATTTCCGATGGTTTTGCACCCCATACTATATCCCTCGGCTTTAGTCGAACTCCATGGGAGGTAGACACGCTGCGAAGACGATAATTAGCATTCCGGGCGGACAAAAGCATCGTCTAACTCGCGCTTTTGGAGTTTCGACACAAAGAATGAGGAGAATCACTTTCGCGAAACGATTTCACGTATTAATACGATTTATCGCATTGCACGGAAATTACAAGTATGCGTGAAAGGTTGAAAGGATATGATTATAACAAAAATTAACGGAGGTATACTGGTAGATATTAGTAAATCACGTTATAGTCTTATTTTGTTAGTGAGATAAGAAATATCTTTTATTAGCGTCAATATTTCGATGTCATTAGTTTTTGTTTTCTCAGCGAAGTAGGTTAAAGGTTAAAGTTACGAAGCTTTTAAGAGCGTCATGAGATGTAAGTACATTACGATCATGGCCATGTTTTTCACGCTTTTCAGCAGAGAAGGTTTCAAATTCTATATAGGTACTCTCGCGAGTTCTTGGCTCATCCATCAGTTCCAATTTCTAGTGTAATAGTAAATGTTCAGTGACTGCAATGGGGATTGCCAGGCGCTGTTGAAGTAAAAGTTGCAAAGAACATGAAGAGGAAAGGAACGAGAAGCTAAGAAATGCATCTTGAGTCTATAAGCGAACCCGTCACCGACACAGTCTAACAGATCTTACTTTACACAGAGACACTTCGATGCTGGAAGTTTATTCGCTGAAACGATAACTCGCTGTTCACTTACACACGCAACATATTACTAGTAAGTAATCTATTTTCACGTGAAATTCAAAAATCAATTATTATGCTTCTCTTTTCATCGTTCCAACCCCTTTGCGGTATTCTTACTTTGTTTTTTTCACGCGTACTACTATTTAATTGTAAGCTACCAAAGTTTTTTTTATTCTTCGCGTTGATTCTTTTAATCGTTGGCATTCTTTCTTTCATATTTTTACTTCCAGCGTTCCAATTTTTCAGCTACCTTCCTATTTTTCATTCCCAACCTGTAGCTACCTTTGAATTTCATTCCAATTTTCTCCGAAATACGAATAGGTACGTCGCAACGAATTAGGAAGATATTATTTGCTCGAAGGGATTCGGGCAAGTCCCGATCCTTGACGACGTGAATTATGGAAGCTTCTGGCTGCTTGCACAAGGAAATTCCCCATCGGGGAGGTTCCCGTGTCCAGCAGACTCGCGAGTTGTGTTATTAGTTCTGGTCGTTGAATAGTCTGCGTGCCTTGCTAGGCCGATTGTCACGCGTATTGTCTCGCTCACGCCCGTATTTCAGTCTCCTCTTGATAGGCTCGTCTCCTTTTACGGTACAGTATACTCCTAATAAAATTATATGAAAACGCCGTTGATTTATTCACAATACTACTGTTGAGATATCTATAATTTTCTGTGCTAGACTAGGCTAAAGGCGAAAGATTTATACGTTGTTTGAAAGGGAAGAAGAAATCTCAAAATTCAAAAACAGATATCATATAAGAGTTAACAATCACCAAAACCCATTAGTCACCCAATTACTGGATAAAACGGATCAGACCCGCAGACTAAAAAGGCATTACCCCCTAGATCGATACATCAGATTCAAGAAGAATCTAACTCGCTAAAACTTTTATAATTCAAGCCACAGAACCACGCCAAACAAATTTACTGAAAATTCTGTGAAAGAATCGCTTGTAAATATTCGAATAAATAAAATAAAAAAATAAAAAGACTAGGCTAAATGCGCAGTAGAAATACTTGTATGTGAGTATCAGTGTGTGAAAGTATGTGTGTTCGCCGCGGCGTCTCGAAAACAGATGAAGGAAAACAATTCAGTCGGTTAAGAGTCGGTTAACAGTCTCGTATGGAAGATGATGAGACAAAGAGAATGCTGAGACGCGTGCAAATGTGTATCGATGAATATATTAGAAATCGTTCATTAAATAAATGTATAACTATTTCAATATTAATTAAAAGTGTAAATTCTGTGTTCCTGTAACATTATTTCGGATTCAAAGATCCATAATTCTCAACAACTACAATTCTCCCCTTACACTTTGTGTGTAACGAATCGATTTTCCAATTAATTTCTTAAGAGCAATTTTCCTACGCGATGTATTAACCACCATGTCGATGTTAATTAAACTGTGACGTAACAGGGGATTAACTAGGTAATTAAACAGATTCTTAGAAGAACTTATCCGCGGATTACATCAGGTTAAGTACCTTATTACTATGTTTAACGCAGGCACGCAACCGTATGTCCCAAGACGAACATGAAACAGGAAGCGGGACGCATCTATAGATACGGCAACCTATGACCTACCAGGGAATTGTCCCATTTGTTCTTAGAATCTAGCTCGATGCATCTCGTGCGTGCCACCCGTATCTTATCCTAGTTATTCGGTAATTTCGGCTAATTATTATAGAAACGTGTAATTGCAACGAAACCGAACAATTGATCTAAGAGAATCGAAGATTCAGTTATTATAGAAAAGTTGCATAATTACAGATACAATTTTACATATGTAGTATACAACAAAATAACGAGAATAAAAGTAAGGCGAATTCTAGCGCTTCTTTGCGAACGCGACTAAAAAGAGTATGACTTGGAAAAGAAGTTGTTTCACTAACCAAATATTACAAGGAGTACTAGACTTTGGATAATTTACATAGTTTTGCATATTACGTGTATTCTGTGAATTTCCTATGAACATGTAAAAATCAGCACATTAGTTACGGAGATCAACTTTTGGAAAGAGACGAATTTTATTTTCGTTTAGAAAAATTCGCACGAATATAGAGAAAAGAATCCGTGGTATCGATCTAAAGCAGGAACGCGACGAATCCGGAATGCGCTACTCGTAAAACTGCTATTACTTTTTACCGATTCCACGATGGTAAACGGATCACGTACAGGGTCGCGGTAAAAGATTGAGAAACAGACGAAGAATCTTTATTTCCAATGGCCCGCTCTGAATACAGCTGTTCGGACAGCACTTCCCTTCTTACTTAACGTTTTCACCTATACTGGATCTTTAAATATTGCCGGCAGACTCGAAAAATTACGATCGAGACTCTTCCTCACTTCGATTCTTTAAACATAGGATCGAATAAATCTCGTACTAACAGAAGTGCAACGTTCAGGAATAAAGTTAAGGACGTTGGATTCATAAGGTGAGATTAAAAAAACTTCGTAGTCGTAATAAGAGTATTAAATACTTCGAAAAAAAAGAGCGCCAAGCTTTAAAGATGAACGCAAAACGAGAAAAGTAATATTTCTCAGTGGGAACAGGAATGAAATTAAAAAACGCTGAACTTCCGGGTGAAAGAATTTAATCTGTCTCTGCGGTGGAACGCGTCCAATTCGAATCCGTGCGAATTTCAGACGCACCACCACCTTTATTGCTCGCTGAGTCGGAGATCATCTTTTCTCTGCCAACCGCCCCGTCCTGATCGCCAACGATAGTCGCGTGACCGTCCCAACTTTATCGGTATTCTAAGGTTTACGCGTTCATTGAATCTTCAACTATATACTTTGCATTCTATTCGAAGTCATAGTGGAAACTACGTGCGAGTATTCTCCGACTCTTTGTAATGGCTGATTCTTTGACTTTGAACGTGACGTAATTCGGCTATGAAATAAATCTACTTCGAACACGCAATGGCTACACGAAAACTATTTGTAAATATCCTTATTCTTCGGTAAAACGTTCTCTCAGCAGGTCCTACATTTCATTTTCACAGCGTACAATCGTTTGTAGCGACACGAAAGTACTACTAAACGAGACGAGATTTAATCTTGCTTTATCTAATTAATTAGTTTACCTAATGAATTACAATGAGGTAGAAATACTAGTCGTAGCCAGTTTACATATTTTCCAAGAGGCGTTTGCTGAAAACAGCGATAACTAAAGATTTCAATTGTTCGAAGATGGTTTTTAATTGATTTAAAGAAGAATTTTATTTTCATCGACGGCGTAACTACGACATACCGGAAATATTCGATGAATAGAAATTATAATAGCGGAATAAGATCGATAAAAATTAGCAGAGGAAAGAAATGCAGGATGATTGGCCGCACAAAGTATCGAATAACTTCCGATACGGCAGAACCAGATATCGGCGACGTTCGAGTCGTAAAGGTAGATAGTCTGCGTTTTCGAAATTGAGAAAAACGATCCTGAACGCAATCGAAACGAAACGAGAGATTTGGGACTTGCAAGATACGTGAATCTATATCAGTAACTTTTCGCATTGCAAGAATCCATATCGTCGAATCCTAGGTAAAATTCGAGATACAGAGCAGCTTTTGCTTCCTGAAATTACTAGCACAACGTATAGAAACTCAAAGATAGAACCAATTGACGATGTTTTCGAATAATTTGAAGAGGAAGTTACCGTCAAACTGATACTTAGCTCTTGATAATTTATAGCAAAAAAGTTATTCCGAAGTGATAATTTCAATGAAATCTTAATTAGTTCATCTGTCAAAGCCGCTGTTCCAAGCGATAAGTGACAGTACGAGAAATAACGTATTCCTGACTTGTCAGTGTTTCGTCAAAGTAATTTTACGTCTCCAACGGTATCTACACTGGTAACATCGTAACACCGAGTTAAAGTGATTTCGCATTCCCCTCGAAATCGTAATAAAGCTCGGTGTCACCGTTACGACCGACACGAAGGAAATAGTCTGCCTAACGGCCTCATTGGCTTGAGAATCGCGATGCCACGCCAAGATACGGTTCTTCCCGGTGACTACATCGGTCACGATGAATCAAAAACCACTCGCTGGATATATTTGCCGAATAAGTATATACCTACTCAATATGCTTGTACATATGACAGATATGCAAAATCACTTGGTGCATTTGATCGCCGAATCGATTAGACGACATAGAATACCATTTGAATGATCTCGAAATAAATCACGAAATAAATCTGGAAGTAAATCTCGCAATACCAACGTTCACGTAATACCGCATCGAAAATAGCTTTCACGACGTTCCTTTTAAAACGTCAAAGTCCTGGCTTGTCTGATAAATCTTGATTTTTTCCAGACACTCCGTGTCAATCCTAATCTTACATTCAACGAAAGAATCTCTTCGTCGACCATCTGTCTCGAATTTTACATAACGTTATGTTTAAATTGAAATGTCTATTGGAAAATTTCCTTGATTATAGCGATACTCGGAACACGATGCAAGCAGTGTCACATTTAACCCATAATTCATACGACCGTCCTTTTGATATGTAAATATAAATATAAATATTCAGGAGTTTACAAAAGATAGTATCGCGGAAATGCTCAGCACCTCGCAAAAGGATACTTTCCAAAGTAGCAGGAGAATAAAAATTGCCAATCTGTCCCAAATTTAGCAGTTACCGAACCAATAATATTCGATGTTATTTAGATTACACTAGATTTAAAACGCGTTGGAATAAAATTCTCAGAAATTCTCCAAGTCGACCACGATCGAAGATACCTAAATTGCGTTAAATTTGAAACACGTTGAATCGAAATTCTCAAGAACTCGGAATTACTCAAACTGCGTCAAATTTGGGACACATCCGATCGACATCCTCGAAAATTTCCAACACCAACGACGCTCGAAATTACGCAAATTGCGTAGAATTTAAAACGCGTTCGATAGAGACTCTCGAGAATCGTCTAGACCAGCGATACTCCAGATTACCCAAGTCGCATGAAGCTTACAAATGCGACTCGTAAGTTTCCTGGATTGCTATAAATTACAGCGTTAAGTAGCCTCTGAAAATACTCCACATCCACGGTTATTATATTCGTTACGTCTCTCGATTATTAACTTACACGAGCGTCGAGATCCTCCTACGAAATTAGCAAAATCCACTATCCATCCTAGCAGAGACAGAACAGTGTAACAAGACGGAAAGACGACGACGTCGAGACCAGTCTGGAAAGAAGATGTACGCTCTGTTACGTGATCGTGACGCAATTCCCTGCGCTGTATCGTTCGTCGAGAGAGCACGCCGGAAGTAGGTTCGCGGTTAATGAAATTGCCTAAGTAACGACCACGTGTTACGTGTCCCCGTGCATAAGGGGGAAATCCCGGGGATCTTTACTGTTATGCAAATCGAGAACGACGAGCCGAAACGATTGTCGAAAGCGTAACACGGCGGTTCCGGCAAAACCTCCTAATTTTAATTAAGATCCCTATCAATTGCTCCCTTCTACCCTACGCTGTTTCGCCAGAGCTTCAGTTTTTTTTGTTTTTCAGCAAACGAATCCACCACGTTCGATTCCGTCCACCGGTTTGATTTATTTTCGCCAGAGACCTTGGAGTAAAACGAGTTTCCAGGTGGCTCGTTTTTTCGTATTAGTTGGCGACGATAAATGCCGAGGATATTTGATGGTTGGCACTTTTATCGATTATTAGGGCTGTTCGGGGTTTCCTTTATGGCGACGAATAACGGGGTTTGAAGTGAGAATTATTGGTTTACAATGATTCATGTTTTGATTTTTCATCTTCAATCAGGTTAAAATTACATACTCTTTCTTCTCTCTGATACCAGAGTATCGGTGTTTATGAAGATTCAACGATGTTGATCTTTGACCGATATGCACAACAGTCTGAACGAAGCTAGTTTCAATTTGACAATATCTCGTTTGAATTCCTAAATAATAAAGTATTGTATATTACAGTATTACGTAGAGTATGGGATACACGAATTAATATTAGTACTGAAAAAATTAAACTAAATTAAATCCGATCTAAACTACTATGATTATCCACGATTCGACGATTAAGGGATAATAGAGTATTTTTGTGATTCTTTTATCGCGAATAAAAATCACAAAGAAAACGCTACATCTAATATCGTATGATGAAACCTTCCAGCAAAATGTAAGAGCAGAAAAGATATGTACATTAAGGGAACTAAATATGAATTTTGTCAGAAAAATTCAATTTCATGCCCGAAATAAACGATATTTCTTAAAATTTATCGATCCGCCATCAAGAATTTCTTACACTTTCATAGTCATTTTTCTTTCTGCTCTTTTCCATCGATTCCACGAGGTCCAAGAGGAGATCTAGCTCGTTCATAACTCGTGCAACGTCGCGTTTTTAGAAAGTCCCGGGTCTACCAGGGTTAGTTTACAGTCGCCATTAATTTTTATTATTCATCGGCATTTTTCTGCCATTATATCGCGTTACAGCTATAAATTTTCATGAATATTTCGGAATCTGTTGGCACAATGTCCACCCGAATTATTAATATATGGAAAATCGCTGCTGTTAAATATTTATCGTCGTATTTTTACGATGAGAAAGAACGTGCATCGGATTCTTCCTTCAATTACAACGAAAAACAATTTAGACGGCAACTGTAATAACTTTAGATCAGTTCCGTTTCGATTTAAATAACTTTGCATTCGCTTAACGTTGCAATGGAATAATAAACTCGATTTTCGTATCGTTGTTTCGTTCGTAAGCAACGGATAATTTAATATCGATGTCTATAATATACTTGTCATTTATCAAATGAAGTTGAAATATCAAGCGAATGCTAATTATCGCCAAATTGTCATTCTATAAACATCTATATAAAAGAATCTTACAAGAAATGCACACTTTTATAGAAATCTACTCAAAAAATACTCACACCAAGTTATTTAATCTGAGAATAATCATCGTCGCGTAATATCAATCTTAACAGATCTAAAAGCGACGCTTGTGTTTCAATAAGCGTCTAAAAAAATATTCTTTGCCAAACAACCCTTCCCAAATCTTATTATATTCATTTTCATATGCAAATATCATTTCTATAACCTAATTGATTTAATAGCAAAACTTTGCTTACTCGAAGCATTTAAAAAGAATATTCTTTACCGAACAACCCTTCCTATCGTGACAACATTGATTTATTTCTGAAACAAGTTCCGGTTATGCAACAAAAAAACAAAAAAGAAAGTAAGGGAAGGAGACAAGAATCGACTCTCTGAGTGCACCTGTTCCCCAAGAAAGCGTAGCATCCACCGTTCCAGGATCTGGTTCGAGATCTTTCACGGTAGAACGGTGGACGTTTTTCGATTTAATGAAAGAGTTCCATCTCGAATCGAACCAACTTCGGTGTCGGCCGCGTGCAATCCGCTTCGTCCCAAACAAATACCGGTCCCGGCCAATATTGATCCTCGTAGTAGTTTCTCCATTCGCGTCTTCCGCTACTGGTCATCCGTCGAACAATGACCCCGTCGAGCATGCCCGGCTAATGAAACGCTTTTAACAGTATCGTTTCAATGCTACTGCCCGATGGCGCGCCAACTCGACTGTCTCAAGTCCCAGAGACGTCCTCGATCCTCCGAGAATTGTCCTCCACGTTTGCTCTCTGAATACTATCGGCCGTTCTTTCAACGAGAGCGATTTGCTGGTTGAAACTTGAGTCGATGCCTGTGATCGTTGCACCGTGTTCAAGTGAATTTTATGGCCAGCTAAACAATGACAATTGTTTTCGGAATTTCAACGTTCAGTTATTTTCTATATTACCATGAAAATAAAAATCGCTGATGTTAATGTTACGTGGCACCTTGGCGTTTCAATTGAAATTTTCAAAAATTTACCGAACCAGCAACATTCGAAATTATTTGGATTACGTAAATTGCATTAGATTCGTACTTCTCTTTAAATTCTTCGAGCTTCGAATAGAAATGGTAACTGTATTTTCGGCCAGTCGCGAGGAGGCGCGTCAACGGGAGTCGTAAATTCCCGTTACGATTGTAGCAATCGACACCACGAACAGGTCGATCTCCTTATTTCTTATAGGATAATAGGGGTAGTTATCGTGGAATAAAACTGTAGTCTACAGTTTTATAAATATATATTGTTCAACAACTTATACACACAAATCTGACGTCGATTAGTTAGATATATACGACAATGATTAATAGGAATGAACTTGATAGTTGATTCGTAGAAGTATAGAGTAGGAACAAGCGGTGACTGGGACGTTACGAGTACTACACTAAGGGTGAACGAATAGTTAAAATGACTGCCCGATGGTTGCAAGAACAGTGAAGACAAGTCTCGTATTACTACGGAGGAAAGCTCGGTGTGGGTGTGCCTTTTTTGAACTAAGAACGCGGATTCGTTGTTCGTATTTTTCGGTAGGAAAGTGAGGGTAACGATCCGCGATGCCCATTGGTTATCGCCAACGCTAATTAGTGAAAATATGAGGAGAAAGTTTCCTGCCAACGTGGCTCATGGGTGTCCTTGTTCATGGCGAAAACCTGCTTTTCCATTAGACAAACCGTCGCTTCCTCCGTAATTTGTAAGAGCGTGGAATAAACCTAAGGACTGTTTCAAGGATCATCCATAAACCTAAAATACTTATATGTATAAAGACGAAGTTAAAAAGATTCGGTTCATGGTGGTTCCTTAGGTTTATTGGGGTTCGGTGTAAAGGTATGTGGCCTTGGCGGTCAGATCATGAGGGACGTCGCACGGACCATCTCACGCGACGTAACAGTAACTTTATGCAAATTAGCAATGTATTTAGTCTTTTTTCTTTCTTTCTTGCAGGAGAATTCTCAAGTTCTACTCTCGATTAGAATATCAAAGAATTTAACAAATGCTAATTATCAGTTCAATCTTCATTGGAACAATTTATATTTTATATACTCATGTACAATTTTCCTATTCGTCAAGACCATTAAATCCAGCCAGCTTTTTACTTCTTTTAGCTCTTTAAATTCGTAATATTCGTAATAATAAAAATATAGTTGTAGCTTTAGAATAAATTTGTCACTTTCATTCGCGAGGAGAAATTCCTGAAATCTACATGATGCGATCTACATGAAATTCACACACTATATCCTGAACAATCAGCCGCTTCCATCTGCACCCTGAAAACCAGCGAAAAAAGAAGTTTCACCCTCAATCGGGCACAGCCACGCGCGTTCCAACGATACGATTGCGACTCATACGGGCTATCTGCCAATGGCAACGTTTTATCTTGCTCGAATCGCGACCGACCATTTATCAAAATCGTCCTCCCTCGATGGCGCCGATTCTCATGAATCGTTCTATCCGCGTGAATCACGTTTAACGCGCGAATAATTAATAATTCAAAAGAAAACACGTCGCGTGTTACACGAATTCATTCTTCGAAATGATCAGAACGTTGCCAATAATATTACATTTTCGTCAAGTTTCACGGACATTTAATACTTTATCGCGAATAATAGTCTGTAGCAGAATATCTGATTACTTATACTTTCAAAAGCGATACGATTAATAACCATAATTTACAATGCAATACTAAGAATCCGATACTATCCTAAACCATGGAAAATAGCACAGATCATAATGTTACCTAAACCAGGCAAAGACCCACGCCAAACAGCATCTTACAGACCAATTTCACTACTTCCCGTGCTTTCCAAAATACTAGAAAAAATAGTATACGCCCGACTAAAACCAATAATAGAGAAGGAAAAATTAATACCAGATCACCAATTCGGATTCAGAAACAAACATTCCACTATAGAGCAAATGCACAGGCTCGTCAACGAAATAATACTAGCACTAGAAAACAAGCAATACTGTACAGCCCTCTTTATGGATATAGAGAAAGCATTTGACAAAATAAACCACGAAAGACTACTACAAACAATCAAGAAACAATTCCCGGAGCAAATATACCAATTAATAAAATCATATCTAAGCAGCAGAACCTTCGTAATAAAAATCAAAGACGCATACTCCGAAGTCAAAGACATTAAGGCAGGGGTTCCACAAGGATGCGTCCTAGGAACAATACTATACACACTATACACGGCCAACATACCAACAACTACCAATAGCAAAATACTGACATTCGCGGACGACACAGCTGTACTAGTCAGACACGCTAACCCTGTAACAGCAGTCACAATATTACAAAAACATATCACAAAAATAGAAAAGTGGCTACAAGCTAAACAAATCAAAGCTAACCCTAATAAACGCAACCACATCACATTCACACTGCGAAAACAGATACCACCAAGCATCTTCCTGAACGGCACACAAATAATAAAAACTAGGCAAGTAAAATACCTAGGACTCCACTTAGATAAACAATTCACGTGGAAACAGCACATCAAAGCAATAATAAACAAAGTACAGACAGCAAGGAGACAAATGCATTGGCTAACAAGTCGAAAATCCAAATTAAGCACAGAAAACAAATTAAAAATATACAAAACAATCGTAAAACCAATCTGGACGTACGGAATTCCACTATGGGGAACAGCAGCAATGAGCCATATAAGCAAAATTGAAACATTGCAAGCTAAAATTCTTAGAACCATAGTGAACGCCCCATGGTACGTTAGAAACGAGGACATTTAGCAGACTTTACCCACAGCCAAAGAAGAAATCGCAAAGTTCAAAAACAGATATCATACAAGAGTCAACAATCACCAAAACCCGTTAGTCACNCCAACTACTGGATAAAACTGATCAGACCCGCAGACTAAAAAGGCATTACCCCCTAGATTGAAACACCAGATTCAAAAAGAATCTAACTCGCTCTAACCTATATATTCCAAGCCACTGAACCACGCCAAACTAATTTACTTAAAATTCTGTGTAAGAATTGTTGTAAATTTTCTATCAAATAAAATAAAAAAAAAAAAAAAAAAAATTTAGCAGACTTGCAAGAAGGTACAGAGAAAGAATAGCAACGCACCCGAACCGGCTGGCAGCGGAAACGATCAAAACAATAAACATTGAAAGAAGACTAAAAAGGAAACACCCAACAGACCTCACAAAGGATATACCCTAGCAAACGCTTATTCTTTAGAATCTTTCCTCAATGACGTTGTCGGATTAACGCGTTGACACCCCTGGGAACCGCAATACGTTGAATAATAACGTTTAATTTTTGCATGTTGTATCTGCGCACATTTTCTCTGATAACGTTGTCTAAATTGTTCACGTTACCCATAATTTGTTACGAAATTTTATTTTATATCCTATTTGTCTATGAAATTGATCTTATTTTAATCATTCTAGTAAATTTAGAAACGTGGCTCACCGATGGCCACTGTTACAGTCAACGTGTTAAGCGACTGAATTTAGGATCCGACGATCACCAGCATAGTGAAAATTAACAAATCCGCTCACTAAACATCTGTTTTATTTGCCAGAATTTTTACTTGCACGCTGTTTAATCAGTGACAGACAAAGTCACGCATACCTGACACCCGCCGTAAAAGTGTTAATAATACAGACATTTTTACGCATTAAGAATTCGTTCGCTTTCTCTAATTACAAATAGAAATCGCGCAACGTGCCGACAGACGATCGTTCCACCGCGAAATTACGCATAACCAGGCCACACGATTAACGTTATGCGAACAACGAAAAGTTACGCCATTGATGGTTAGCAGATTGGGTAACATCGAAATTCCGGAAGCAAATATTTGACCGGATGAATCGGTTGGCCAGTTGCGGAACAATCTGATGATTCGTTATAGCAGACTAACATGAGGCAAGGTTTATCGCTGTTAGTGTAAATGTCTTTCACGTGAATTTCTCTATATTATATGCATTATGTTATTTTTTGGTTCAGAAAGCAGTCAAAACGACTCATTTATTAGTGTTTAGAGCCATAAAAGATTATTAGTAGGTATCACATCTACATATATCACCTATAAGTATGATAAAACTGAACGAAGAAATATTTATTTTCAATTAATGGAATTTTGTATAAATATTTATAATGAATAACCGAGTATCGAATATTAAGTACACGCGGTGAGACTTGCCTCGCCGCATGCATAAAACACGAATGTACCGTGTGTATCTGATTAAATATACTGAGCTCCTAATACTTTGATATGAGGTGGATATTTATACGTGTCGGTTTATTAAAGAGACGAGTGATAAAATTGTAATAGTCAACGAATATTAAAATCACTTTAAGTACTAGTACAGAGATAGTGTATACCGGTCGTAATCGTCGCATGCTCGATGCTACTGTTCAACTCTACGCTCGCTATTCGACTGTATGACTCGCTATAATGCTCGCTATAATAATTATTGTTTCGTTCACTCGCGGAGAGACGCGATCGCGAGGAAGCACGTCAACGGCAGTCGTAAATTCCCGTTATGATTAGACAATCGACGCCGCGAAATGATCGATCCTATTTCGGTTAGGATAATAGAGCTAGTTAAATTGAATTTACACTGAATTAACAGGTATAAATTAATGTTTATTCCAACAACTTTGTAAAAATGATAGTTACGCTGGTGCGTATGTACAAGTTACGTATGTGATTGATTTAAGGGTAAAGACTCGGTACAGACATGTTCACTATTCTAACAGTGAAGAATAAGTGAAGTTTAGCGACGATGCTATGTCGGAGGAAAGCTAGTGATGGATGTATCTAAGGGCACGAGAAAAGCTGATTTGCTAAGGATGAGTTTTCATTAGGAGAATGAGGGAAATAGACTTCGCTGTCAATTGGTCAATTTTTAGGTTTGTAGGTAAGGAAGGGTGCGAACCGCCACCGAGAGGAAGTGGCGAGAATGGGAAGCATCGTACGTGACAGAACTAGCTTTCCTGTATCTTCCCGTGGTAAATAATAAACTTTTAGAAACGAATTACTAAGAACTGTTTGTTCGGTCTGAAGGACTTTAGCTAGAAATTCCTGAGATTTATGGGGAGTCCTTGAGGCTATTGAGGATACGCGGTAAGAATGTGCGGACATATGGTTGCCATCTTGCCCGCGGTGTATGGCCTGGGCTAGGTAGAGTGTCGGCCGACGTAACAATAATCCTAGAGAACATATAGTCTATTTTATCGACTGGTGGTATTATAAAAAGTTTGGATGTAACTCCGGTTGACGATTACAAATAACAGCGATAATACTTTGTCCGGAGTTTGTTTACCTTTGAACCTAGCAAACCAAAACAACGTTGACACTCCACGGCACAACAATATGAGTCTTTCCCGATTCGAATCTTTCGTTGACTCATGTGCCGCTACAGATATGCGATTTAACATCGTTTTAACGTTTAAAATTAAACAACGTAAACGCTACTTCATATTGAAGCAGTATCGAATGTGAGTATTGATCTCATGTAATATGATATCTGTGATCGTTTTACGTGAGACTTCTCCTCGAGTCACGCCTCCAGATCAGTTTCAAAAAGTGTAAACATTTTAAAACATACGGTCTCACAAAGTCATTTGTACATATAATTTTATTTATGTTATGTTAAAACTGTCTTACAATTAAAACTAGGCAGAAATTATACACAAATATATTAGAAAATTTGTTCGAGGGAGGAGGCGTGTCAACGGGAATCGTAAATTCCCGTTACAATTAGATTATCGACTCCACGAACTGATCGACCTCCTATTTCAATTAGGATAATAGAAGTGGTTGAATTGGTATAACACTGAGTTTAACAGGTTATAATATACACTTTATTCCAACAACTAGTTTCGCAGAGTATACAAATGTTCGGAAAGACTCGCGGGTTAAGTTACGATGTCGAATTGTAATGTCGTTTACAATAAGGTTAGAAGTGTTCGATTCGAATAATTATTAGCAAAGCCACGGTGAGTTACGGTATCGCGAGAAGTATAGATCGCAAGATAGAACCCCGAGATGGGTTCAGCGATTTAGTGACTTGGTCACTAGTAGAGAGATGTTGACTGATCTAAGGATGTAAAACCAATCAAGAGATGTTGTTGACTGTTCTAAAGATGGAAAATCAGTAAAGTTCGGTGACGATGCCGTGGCGGAGGAAAGCTAATAATGGGTGTGTCTAGCGCACGGGACCATCGGATTTATTAATGACAATTTTGGCTAGGAAAGTAAGGGCAATAGTCATTGCTTCTGATCGGATAAGATGAAGGTTAGTGGATAAGGAAGGGTCCTAGCCGCCCACGAGAAAAAGTTGCTAGCGGGAGATACCGAACGTGAGAAAAACCAAATTTCCCGTATCTTCCCGTAGTAGACAATAAATTTAAGTAACACTTGAAATAAAAGGTATTTGTTTAGTCTGAAGGACCTTAACTATGAAAATGCCAAGATTTATGGTGGGTCCTTATGACTATTGAGGGTACGCAGTAAGAGTGTGTAGACAGTCACCGGACGTAATATAATTATATATTAGATAATATAAGAAAACTGAATCATTCTCCTAATTCCAAGATAGCCTGGCTTTCCAATTGAAAAAGAATTCAATCGTTTTTAAAATCCAAATGTAAATTTGAAGTTAGCATCATATCGTTCCATCCATCCCCTAATGCAGAGGAGAATTCCCGCGATTGATGTACGAGAGGGCGCGCAAAGCTCTGGGACATAAAGTACCATATCAAATCATGTTCGGCCACAATTGCGATCTATCGGGCGCGCGTCAGGTATCACACCTTAGCCAACGAATAATTTATCGCGATCCCACGAGCAGGCAACAATATAAGCAATTTCGCGCGCACAATACACCAGGCCTGCCATCCCTCCAATAAATATGAACAGAGTAGTAATAAATTACGAAGGACGATTAGAGCGGACTGGCGATAAATTAACGTGAACGCGCGCGCCCCCGCGGTGTATCAGCGTTGCATCTCGCGAGTGATCCGCTCGATCGGTTACACAGATTAATCCCTTTTTACTTTCGCAACACGCTTGAATGACTACACATTTTTTTATTAACACTTATCAGTAGATATTAATAGATTCTTAATAGATATACGTATATATTAGTATAATATATTTACTATACACTATATATTTAATAGCAGTCGCGGATTAAAGGACGAAGATTACTAAAAGCCTCTAGCTTCGTCGGTCTCAGAGCCCATACTACTATAAGAAAAATACATTTTATTTTACGAGTAGAAGGAGTTTTGTCTTATAAAAAAGTATTTAAAGAACTGTATTTTAAGAATGCATATTAAAAAAATATTAAATATAACTCATTACGAAATAAATTTTATTTCGTATTTACATTAACTTATTTCATTTTAATGGTCTTCTCCTATCTCCCATTTTTCTATGAAAAGAGCCTTCGCTGAATCAATAGTCTCAGATCTCAAAAACTAATTCGGCTCTCATAGCAACTCTATCGATGGGTCGTTTGAATCTAAATTTCGAAATAATTCGTAGCTTCTCGATAGTGTAAAAGATCGATCGGCTCGAATATTATTCAGCAGTTAAATCCTTTGAAAGTCTCGATCAATGTTGAATATTGAATTTATACAAGTTCTAAGTCTTTAAATTTTCGATAACTCTTGAAAGTCCCAGAAGTTCGTTGAATATCCAATATGCATTTTCTATGAGATATTGTATATTATATGGAAAGATTGAAGATTTTTATTGTATAATTTGAAAATAAAATACACGTGTAACTAATGCGCCACGTTACCGTACTAAAAAAGTATAAACTGCATTACCGCCAAAGACATGACCTGTGATATGCAACTGCGCTTGCAGAGGGCAGCAAGTATTTGGCACACAAAATAAAACAATTATAATAGTTACACTGCATCAATTAACAAATACTAACAGCGAATCCGAAGAATAGTAAAGCTTCATTTAATACCGCATAAATATGAATTGATCATTTTTCTGTCTCTTCATATTATATCGTTAAATAAATTTTATGTTACTTTTTATAATATAAAAATAACAAAAATACGGATGAAAATGAGAATCGCGATTTTAAACATTAAAAAAATTTCTCCTTCGAGCCGGATTCGAACCAGCGACCTATGGATGTCTCCGAGAACCAACCAACTACAGTCCACCGCTCTACCAACTGAGCTATCGAAGGATTTACAAAAATGATGTGTTTTAACATAAACAACTAACTATAGAGTATTCAAAGTTACTTGATCATAGTACATATATAAATGTATACAATATACACGTATAATGCTAATTACTACATTTTTACCGATATATGAATATTTGAAAAAAATAAAAGAACTTTCCGTACTTTGGAATTAATCGTAACAAGCAAAAAAAGAATATTAAATACAATACACGTAATTGTATGGAACATAATTATTATAATATGAAATATATGATTATAAAAACAAATACTACGCTAAATGTTTTCAACTTTGTAAGTCTTTAATTAAAGAAGGAAGTGATTGTGTATAAGTAAATCTAGATCACAGATAAACAAAGTTATCAAAAGAAAAGATAAATATCGATGATGTCAGCGAAGTTACAAAGAAAATGAGGCGTTTATACGCTTCGTTCTCTCTCAAGGTTCACTAGTGCGACATGTGTCAATAAAGTTAGATGACAATTAAAAAGTAAATGGCTGACAAAAGAATGTGTCGCGATTTCTAGATTATGAAGCAATTCTTGACAGAAAATCGAGAGAACGAAATAGTTTTACGATCACGAGAAGCTATATGAAATGTGTAGACGATTAATATAAATTAAATCATTGTTCGCAAATCAATGGGTAACCTAAAAGACACTCACCGACAATGCACGTTGGAAGCCTTGTCGACCCGATGGTAACCAAAATACTCCTCGACACCAACGTTCACAGAATCGTTTGACGAAGTTAACATTTATCGCAGGCTGGCGTCAGGTTTGCCAAACATTTCGCAGAACTTCAATGTACTTTTGTTTACACGCACCACACATCGCACTTTTAATACCGAACGCCATTTGTCGAACGTTTCCGAACAAATTTTCACGACTGTCAAACGCGCCTCTAATTGCGTCGCGTACTGCCATCTATACGACCCCTACGAAAATTTTGCATTTGAATATATTTTTCAATTATCGCGCTAAAAGAAATTAACCACGGAATATTTTAAACATCTTTCGTTCTATTAAATTTTGATACGTTATTGAAGGTTGAACGTTATTATTAAAAATTAATTACATTATTAAGTATTAAAAATAGAAATTGGCGAAATTGAAAAATACAAACTATATACTAATATTATTAAAAATTAAATTTTATGCTTTAAAAATATTAAATTACAGTAATATTTATCATTAATTCGTCTATTATTATATTATATACACATAGAACTTAAAAATATGATTGAAAAAACGCAAAACTTTGTATGAACTGATACTTTATACGAGCATCGGGGAAAATATAGGTTAATGCAAATATGAATAAATTTTTAACGAAGATCTGTTAACAAACTGCAAAGTTTCGTGTTCTGAAACGTTTTTCGACAGAATGTTTATATCTTACGTACCATTTTTTAAGATATATGTACGAAGAAGACGCGAAAGCTTGTGATCAGATTCGATGACCGAATTCAAACTGTTAAATACTGGTTGAAACGCATTTTGGCGCGATATATCACCATCTTTAGTCAAATCATGACATTAAAATTAAAAAATTTTAAACAATATTTGGATTATGTTTACACCGATCTTTTTCCTTAAATAACTTCAAAAATCAGCTTCTATTCAAAATTAGATTTTATTACTGTAATATAATAAATTTTTGTTATTAATATTTTTTGTATCATCATATTTTACGCTTGCTATTTTAAATAACATTTTACTTTAATTTTTAAAATTTTTGTTTCAATTTAATTTAATATAAATGATACAATTTTTATGATTCAATTTAAATCATTTTCTATTTTGATCTATTATGGTGGATATCATGTATTACTTATCCTCATTATTAATGTTATTCTATCAAGTAACTTTAAAAGAAGGGAATGAAACATAACCTAGAAAGTATTACATGAATATGAGATAGGAAGTATATATAACAAGCTATATCTATGATGTTCTCCACTTTCTTATCTCTGCGACATGATAAAATGAGGTATAAGAACATGAAATGAATTATTAAAAATTCATGTATAGTTAGTGGAAATAATTAGATGAATGTACAAATATCAAATCTAATTAGGAAGATAATAAAATGGAGCAAGATGTAATAATAATAAATGCTCAAAATGGACAAATAAGAAGAAAAGAAGTAAAACCTTGGTTCAATGAACAAAATACATAAATCAAGGTCAACCATTATCCTATCCAAGACAACATAGATAAGCAATAAACAGATAAACTTTATATATACGTGTCTTTATATAAATTAATTTTAGTTTATTTTTTAAATAATACATCTACAAATATTCAATGGTGAAAGGATACATCTATTATGGGTTTAGTTCCAGTACCTGTTTATCAACATGATGCAATACCTTCAACGAATAACTCATTCAGAAGTAGTAAATAGCAATATTTATTGTGCATATTATTTTCTTATGCAATGACTTTATGAACTCCTACTTCTGTTACCCTATTAGATCTACCACTAAACATTAAATTATTCAACTCGTTACGACAAACAGAATTAGATGTAGAAGAGTATGTACTGTCTAAGCAGGTGAAACAATCGAAAACCGTAAAAGAATATAGAAAATCTTTAAAACGTACAAAACATCCTGAGCTATGGAAAGTGCATATTAAAAAAAATGCTAGACTAAGAAGCGAAGATTATATTGGAGTTGGAGTTAAACCAACTCAATTTTAGAGAGGCTTTAAGCATAAAGAAAGATGAAATTCATATCAAAAGCCTGTAATTCACAAGCGCGAACATATCAAATCGTCTCCGATAGAAAAATCAACAGGTCCGATGGATTATACAGGAAAGAAATATCTAGATTCTAGGCTAAGTATAGCTGCTATGCATAAACTTTATGTACTAAAGTGAAAAGAAGAAGGTATTCCAGAAAGCGACATAGTTAAAGAAAGCTGTTATAGAGAAATGTTTAAGTCAGAATTTAATCTTAGTTTTAAACAAGTGAAGTTTAAAGTGAACGTTTGACTACCAAATATTATTAACCACTTATATTTTATATTATTATAATTTATATTTTAGGATTAGTAGCGTGCCCTTTTAATATTATTAGTACAAAGAATAACATATTTTATATAAATATATTAAAGAATATTAAAAACTGTTAACAATAGTGTTTAAAATTTTAATGTTTATTTTAGCATCTCAATATCCAAATTAATATTTAATATGTTACTTTTAAAATAATATATAAAATGATATAATTTTATAGTTTGTATTACAATATCAAAAATTATATTTTGTATCATACTTTCTGTAGTATTCATAACATATGTCACTACAAAATTTCGTTCAACTAGAAAACGTTTGCATTCTTATTTCATTTATGCTAAAAAAATAAGCGTAAAAATGTTATTAAATACAAGACATATTTATATACATTTTTATACACTTTCATTACAAAATATGTTATATGAAAAAATAACAGATCTATTACTTTCAAGCGCTTGGCTTTAAACATACAGCAATAATTTTAACATTTACCAATTTAAAAGAATTATGTACAAAATATACAAAGTATTTTTTAAAAATTACGTTACTTATTTTTTATAAAACGCAACGACGATGAAACTACAAACGAAAATGTACTTACTAGATTGCAAAATATTATTACTATGATTTACTTTCTTTCCTACGATATTAAGGATTACTACAATACTTTCTTTGTTTCTTAGTTTCTTCATCAACTATATCTCTTACCATTCAACCAATCTAATCTTTCTCTGAAAGTGAACTAACTTCTTTACATCTCTTCGTTGCTGCTTCAACTGCTCCAATTACAGCTGATCTCAATCCATGTTGTTCTAAATAATGTATTCCAGTTATGGTAGATCCTAATTAAAATGCAAACAAATAAATAGTAAATAAGAAATGCACAAAGCCTATTAGAAAATAGATTATATAATATAAAACATATGCATGAGTTCTCCAAACCTGCTGGTGACGCTACATCATCTTTAAGTTGCCCTGGATGTATTTTCGTATCTCGAACCATAGTACCAGCACCAAGAACTGTTTGTGCAGCTAGCTTATACGCGACTGATCTCATAAGACCCATTTTTACGGCTCCATCGGCCAAAGCTTCTATCATCATATATACCTACATTTATAAAAAATATATTTCTGTATTCGTCTTTTGTTATAAACATTAATATAAATGTTTGGAAATATATCAAGATTTTGTTACATACATAAGCAGGTCCTGAACCCGCTAAAGCTGTAACGGGATCAATTAAATTTTCAGATACTTCTTCGCATAAACCCACAGAGGAAAATAATTTTTCTGCTATTTCGGCTTCTTTATCGCCGGCATTTTTTCCACGAGTGTATACCGTAGCACCGCAACCTACAATGGCTGGTGTATTGGGCATTACTCTGATTACCGGTGTTCCGTCTGGCACAGCCTAGCATTAAAATTAAAGTTGCAAATTAAAAATTTTTAAATAATAAAATGAGCAAGATCAAACTAAAAGAATGACAAAAATAAAAATTGATTTTTATTCAACTTATTAATATTATTAAAAGTTTGGCAATGAGAAAGATTAAACTTTACCTTTTCTAACGACGCTAATGGAATACCCATAGCAATAGAAAGTAGAAGTTTTCTGTAATTTTTTAAATCCGGGAGGACCATCGGAACAACTTGTGGTTTTACTGATAAAATCAAAACGTCCCCATAATCAACAACAGGTGCATTTGAAAATACAGTATTTGATCCAATTTCCTGGAATCGCAAATTAATTAAGCTATTAATAATGTAGAATGCGAATCAAAATGCTTTAAATAACTAATGATATTTAATACCAACACATCGATAAATGCGAAAGATTAGAGATAAACGAAACTGTATGGTCATAATATAATTTATAACATTATCGCAAAGCAAAGATAAAACAGTACAATATTGGAAATTTTCCTACACGCGACGATTATTGAGAGATAACAATGAATCGGACGTCTATAGACAATTAGCGTTGGAGTTCAAAATTTTGTGACAAATTTTACACTTCTTCATTATCAAACAAACATAACTTAGTAAACAAGCTATTGAATATTAAGATAGATTATCTTTGAATTGCAAATTTTAATATCATCAATATTATAATCGAAACTGGTAACATCAACTGAATATTTTACTTCATCTAATCATAATTGCTAATCAAGTTCTAAATGCTAATCGTCGATAAAATTTTAGTAAACTTTACAACAATATACTCTAAAAAAGATTATTACGTTATTGCGTGTAAGTAATTCGCAAACAGACACAGAACTTTATCTATTTATAGAGCAAATAAAAAATATTTGATGTTTTTTCCATCAAACTGATAAAGCTAATAATCAGATAATTGTCTTTTATCGGCATTATCTATATATCTTAGAATGCAATGATAATAAACTACTGCGATAAAAAATTATTATTTTCACCTTAAACGCATCTATACTGCCCACGTCATTCGGGAGACAACTGGCCAGCATCATTTCACCTTTGCTCAATCCTAAAATTTACATAAATGATTATATAAGATTATATCTGAGGTCATTTTAATAGTTGAATATTATTATCTAACATATAAATTATTCTATATACAAGAACTTGTTTAGATAGTTTCCTCACCAGCTCGAATGAAACCTTTGGCCAAAGCCTGAGCCATTTTACCGCCTCCTATGAATCCAATCTTCAACATTTTTGTGTCGATATTCAATGCGATCTTTTTTTCCTTTTCCTCACCGTCGGCAAGAAGATGATCACTCACTGCACAGAACAAAATCTTTCAGTAGTAAAACGCAATGTTGTGAAAATACGTTACAATTTACATTCATAATTTTCGTTTACACGCTCATATAAAAAGATCAATTAGAATATTAAGGTTCAAAATGGAAATTTTTGTTTGATCAAAAAGGCTGTCTTTTTTATTCAAAGAAGAGTACGATAGATATGGAATAATTAAAACTACGAATTGAAAAGTGTCGCATTTGAAGTCGGAGTTTCTAATTTACGCAATGCAAAGATTAATACCGTTCGATCGCGATATTTACAAGCAAATCGGTACGCTTCTGATTCTCGTTTCTCGCCCCATCTTTCTCAGTACATAGATGATTTCAGTAGTTTTTTTTTTCTATGTAATCATGAACGAGATAAGGTCCTGTGTACGCAATACATTTACGTTCATTACTCATATGCGACGAACGTAACGTTGGTAATAAACTTCTTCAAATGCTTCTAAAATGTGGTTTCACCGGTAAATTGTTAGATATCTCCATTGACCTTTCACAAAAAAATTACAAAATGCTATAACTTGTCGTTCCATTGCAATTTGGGACAGCTGAAGGTTTCCTATAAATCTCTCTTACATTTTGATAAACGAGCAACGTATTACATAAATGCCACACAAATTACTTTCAATGAGATACATTTCAGTGTAAATAAAATGGTACAAGTCGTGTTTCATTTTGCACCAGTTACATTTATTATTTAATAAGTAAGATAAGTAGACACTGAAAGTACATTAACTGATATATTAACAAATAAGTTAATTTCAAAATATGTTAATTGATGGAATTACGAATCGAATATTAACATTAGTTAATGCAATATCATCCTATATTTATTGAGTAACTCTGAAATGATTTAAACGAATGACATTTAAATTTATTTATAAACTTCGATATTCGAGATTTGTCACATTAGACACATATAGCATATTAAATTACAGAATTATTTCAACTAGCGATTTTAATAATTTTATCAGTAATAATAATGATAAATGATGATAATAATGAATAAATTTAAAGAAATCTTATATAAAATTTGTAATTTTTAAGTTACGAAATATCTTTGAGCAAAAAAGATAATTTACTAAATCATTCTTTGCTTTAAGCAATATGATAATACTTTTTTTAGATTTCTGGTCAGATTTCTGGACTATAGTCAAGTGCAGCTACGTGCACGCACATTACGAAATTTAACTTGATTTCATATATGTATGTATTTTTAAAATTCATTCTCATCTTTCGAAAAAGTCAATCGTGATACACTTGCTATTCCGAAACTGTATTAATCAATCAATTGTTTACGTTACTTCTTTATGCTAAATGAATTTACAAAAGTTGTTTATTCTTTAAGAATTGAATATTAATCGTACATCTGAATAAGAAATAACAAAAAATTCACAGTTCCAAGATATATTTAAATCTCTCTCTCTCTCTCTCTCTCTCTCTCTTTCTTCCTCCAAATTATTGTTTAATTCTTTTGCTTAGAACAAACATAATTAATTAAATAGATAATAGTCAAAATACTTATAATTTGATCTTCCATGAAATTTAAACTTGTATATACAGCATATCAAAATTTTAAAATTACCTAATCATAAGGTTTTAACATTTTACAGAGTGATCAAACAACTGATGAAAATATTTCTCCGACTATTTTGAGCGGTTTATTTTCGCTCATATTTAAGTTTAAGTTTAACCACGTCGCATTCGTACTGCATGCGAACGTGATAATCATATGATACAAACAATATCACGTGCGGAAGGATTTAGCGATTGATTAAGCGAACTCACGTTTCGCATTGTTATCGCGGATCGTTTGATAATATTGCAATCTAAATTGGATGGAAATAATATTAGTGTCCCGGTTACTCACCATTTCGGGCGTTTAGGCGTCGACGAACTCGTCGTCCTAATCTTAGAAACTCCATTGTTTTCAATCCGGTAGTCATTTCCCTTCTTTTTTTTTCCTTTTTTTTTTCACTGATGAGATTAAAAAGTAATTACTAGATGCAAGATGCCGTTGAAATTAAATGTATGGCGCCACGATAAGCTGCAAGCAAACATAATTGTTGATAAACCTCAAATTTTTGTTTACATCAGAAATTTCTCGAATGCAATACGCAAAAATATGTGTTTTATAACTTGGAAATAGATAATTAGTAGACTAAGCGAATATTTCTTTGTTTACAGAAAATTTCAATATATGCATATAACATGCAGGAATATACATATTACCTAAAGCATTTATTAGAATATTTAAAAGACGAAAGAAATATCTATTTAAATTCTATTTCTTTAGTTGTATTCATAAAAATCTGAAGTTGCACAAATATCTGCAATCTAATGATAATTAGTAATCAAAACTTCAAACAAATAAAACACGAATATACTATGAAAGTTAAGCATTTTTTTTATATTTAATCAGTTTAAAGCAATTGAAATTTTAAGCTAATTAATACGTTCTAAGGTAATTGCTTTTTCGATGCATACGATTAAATTAGCAACGCTAATAAAATATAATAATCTATTTCGTGAACATGCAAGTGTAACTATGCATGGAAATATCTGAACGGATGCAAGTGTAAATTCTTAAATAATTATCGTATCAAGTGTATAAAATATTTATGACGATTCCAACAATAGATGATACCACATTCAACAAGAATTAACATACAATGAAATATAAAAAAAGTCACTATATAAAAAAAAGTACGCAAAGCCAGAAATCGTGTACGTGCGAAGAAACACGTAGCGCGTACAACTACGCGAAGGATTAGGCGTATCTATTCCTATTCAGAAACTAATTGTAATATTCAATTCATTTTTATAACTTTCTTTAAAAATATAATTGTTAGAGTTATTTAAATTGTTTTATATATTATGTAAAAAGATACTTAACTGATTTACATTCTGTAGAAAATGCTCCGTTATAATCTTCTGATGTAATGATATCTTACTGTAACCGGCAATATGATTGTCCTGTTTATAATTGCGTACAATGTTTAATATAGATCCTGTCTCTTCCGTGCCTTATATACCAGCATGGAACATCGTGAGGAGCTGAAATGCGACTAACAATTATTGTTCATGAGATACGGAAAACTACCTATTCGGTCGTGGCCAATCAGAATCCAAATATAATTGTGTCACCCCTTATCTGACAGTGTCTTTCCAACTTAAATGGATAGAACCTCGAATTATCTACAGTCAGGTATGGCGCCATCCTCACGTCAAAATTTGCTAAAAATCTCTATATCAATGAAATTTCTCTCCTAATGAATCTTACGTCAATTTAAATTTTGTATTGAGATTTATTTTCAAATAATGTAACAATGACATTAAAATGCATATACATAAATGTATAATAATTGATAATAATAATATATGTAGATACATGTATATAAACACGATTTGTCAAATTTTGTTATCGCGAATTATCATTTTTACTGAGTCTAACAAAACCTAATTAATTAACGACGAGCTATCTTTTATATTCCTTAAGCATTACAAATATTGACAAAGCAAATATGTACTTACATGTATTGTACAACCGTGATTAACAAGTTAGAAAATCCTCTGCAGACATTCCACTGATGGCACATAGATGTCAGTGACAACACGAATGTACTTTCGTGATCATGCGTAAAATGTCATAATGCAATATCGATTTATTATATAAAATAGACAAATATATGCGTTTAGACACATTTTCTTGCCTAAACAGTATTGTACAAGTAATTAGTAAAATTTAATACTCTGTCGGTCACTTGTAATTATCTGAAACTTCATCAGCAATCTTATGTTTATTTCGCACTGTAACATTTTGTGGTTATGTTTGCATTTTTGTACGAAATTATCTAGTATTTATCGAAATTTGATGTTAATCATTAGTAACCGACAGGGCAATCTTATAAACAGATATAAATCATTCGAATTGAAAGGGGAACTTTCTTTAGTACATTTTAAATGCAATACTGCCTTGGTGACTGGAATTCTGTCTTACACACTGACCATTTCTATCCCCACAATTTTTTTTTATATATTTCTCCGTGAAAGAAACTTGCATATATTTCTTCCATTTTCTTTATACCAGATCTTGACATTCAACAGTTTTTATAAATTATCGACTTTAGATTCTTAGCCACCGAATATTATTCTCTCGCTCTGTCTCTCTATTCATTTCATGTAACAAACTCTTCCTTAATAACTGCCTAAAAATTACAACTGGCAGACAGTTAACAATACCACATTCTACTTATTCTAATTTAAAGTGAATCGTTTCATAACAACTAAATTTTTAATTCGATATTCTTTTTGTTTTTCATCAATTGTTTAAAAATTGTAGAGCAGAATAGTTCTTATAACCCTAATCTTATAGTCCTACATTTGAAACAAAAAAATACCAAAATCTTCAAGATTTTAGACGATAAAATCTGCATAAATCGATAGATATGTCATATTGAAATGTATCTTGTTTTAATACAAAGTTGTAATATTTTCTGTAAGAAATTGTAAAAGTTATACCTACTGATTTTTCCACAAAATTATTTCTTTGCATCGTAGCCTTGTACCATTTTACATTAAGTAGGTTTATGATAACTGTGAGCCGGAACTGTAGTTTAGAAAATCATCGTACATTATACTGTAACAGTTTATTTTCAAAATATGAATCTTAAAAAGTTATATTACGATTATCTTTTAAATTCCTCATATTAAATAAATTTTTATTATGTAAATTTTTTAAAGTTCTGATACCACTCGATAATGTATTTATCTCACACAGCTATAATGATCTGTACCACTTTTTATACAACGGTTATGCAACTGATCAATAAAAAATCATAAGTAATTTTTTTCAATCAACATATTTATAATTCACTAAATAATTAGCTGACTCACAGTGACAGGTATAACCGTTTAAAGTAGACCGCAGAGCGAGTTTTGACTTTACATTTTACACTATCGCAGTCTACCCGCTCAGTAGCTGACGAGCGGTCAACGAGTCCGCACGCATTGAATGTTTCAGTGAGCGTTTCTCTTTGATCCACAAAACACACGAGTACTCTGTCTTTACGCTCGAAAACATATTTATCTAATCATCATTAAATATCTTTAACGGATAAATAGATCTCCTTCGCCAATTCGTGATTTGAACAACTTCTTTTCACGTTGCGTAATTATCATATCGTATAAAACCCAAAAGAATGAATTCATCAAAGTGTTTGACGATATCAAAATAGCTGTTGTACTGTGTGACAGAAGAAGTGTCATCTATAACTGTCCTTTATGCGACGTTCCTTGTTCAAATCTTCGTTTTCTAACCAATAATTGGACTTAGTGCGAAATTGTTAGTCATCAAAAAATGCCAGTACAACTGAGCAAATTCATCGACGTACAGTGTAAGGAATACTCGCATCATTGGACTAATTCCTGCGTGGTTGCAGCAGCCGGTCTTGGCATAGATGCTATTCCACAATGTCTAAAGTTATATGCTACCGTTTATATAGTATGTTTATCTATTCTTTTTCTTCATTTTTCCTAAATTGTTTATTCCTTATCTTCAATATACTGATTACCCTGATTATCTAGATATAAGACAGTTCTATCGTTACCTTTTTTTTGTGAAAAATACCGGTAAGTGTTATTTTTAAAAAACACGTGCGTACGCTTACTGTAATAGAGCAATTAGTCAAATCGTAATCCATGATAAAGAGTAATAAATAGAATTTCATTCTGTCTCTTATAAGACTTTTATTGGCATATTTGCTTCGTCAACTGATGAATGATTTTCAAATTTCTACACTGCGCAATTTTCTCTTTGTGTTTAAAAAAATCCTTTGTAACTAATATTTGTATATTAATTATCCTAATTGAACGAACAAAATTATGAGAATCATCGACATTCAATCTCTACCGTGGTCGATATATTTTTTAGGCTGCACTTTTAATGAAAGGAAAGATACCATCTAAAGAAGATGTTAAAAAAACGATATTGGGTCTTTTACAATCAACAGCCTTCCTCTCATGGAGCGCTTTTTCGTATTCCGCATTTATTTGCATTTTAAGGTTTGAATAAATTATTTCTGTAATTTACAATTTATATTATATATATACAAAAAAAACATATTTTGTACATGCTGAGGAAGAATGTTATATAAGAAAGAGACTTTGTTAAATTCTAGAAATGAATAAATTGCAAGTAAAATTTGTCTAGTTGATTTTATATAATTTGTTACTTTTTAAATTACTACTATAATTATGGCATTAATTTAATTTAACAATGCTTCTTAATTATGTAGCACACATTGTACTTATTTAAAAACTATACATTTCAGACGAATACTTGGAAACTTCAATTTTCTGACTGTATCATTTCTTCCATCCTTCTTATCTAGTCTAACAGCTATTGTTATTGAGAGACCATCAAGACGTCCTTTATTAAGTTTATATGTAGCTAATCTTGTGAGTGAATTAATTCTATGTTTCATCTTGTCAAGATAATATTATGTTTTTATAAAGATTTATACAAATCTATAAAAATCATAATTTTTAAACATAATTTTTATATATAATTAATTACAAAATCCTTTACTAGGCAACAGAAACATTATTTAGAATGGGCATAGCAAGGGGTCATTATACTCCTGTCCCTCAAGGTGGAATATATATTTTTGCTACAAGCATAACATTATTACTTTATTTTTATCGTTCTAGACCAAATAAAGAACCTTCCATGTATAGAATATTTAGGTACTTATTTATCCAGTACTTTTACTTGTGACAATTGCAAACAATTTTTACTTAACTAAGAAATTTTTATTAGAATTCTTATTGGAAAATATGAAGAGTGTGGTTATCTTGTAGAAAAAAACAATTTGCATTGCGATACACAAATATGCTCTGCTAATGAAGGTAGTGCTAGTGGAAGTTCAATAGAAAAGCATGGTGTACATAAAAAATCTCATAAAAAAAATCTTAATATATTTATGAAATCCCTTAAAATATATAGGAAAATTATAGAAAGATTAAAACTTCAAGGAAAACATAGTTCCTGTCCACATCCTTTTAGTTGTGCTCATTATATACTAAAGGTATATACATCCATTTGTATATAATGAATAAATATAAAAGATTCAATAAACATTGTGAAATATATAGTACTGATTGTCATTTTCATTTATAGGGTGGCATGGAAATATTTAGTTATGCTCTAAGTGCTCAATTAGTGATTAATATGTTCTTAGGCATGAAGAAATTACTTACAAAACCATCTTTGATAAAATCAATGATTTTCAAAAAGAACAATCTAAATTTTCCTGTATTTTTAGGTGGTTTTGCAGGTCTTTATAAGGTATTATTATATTTTTATTATAAATAGTCATTCTAGTTTTATGTGCACCTTCATAACAATTTTCAAAACTATTTTAGCTAGTATCCTGTTTATTGAGAAGATTCTTAGAAAAAGATTCTCCTTACCACGCAATTCCTGCTGGATTTATTGGTGGTTTAACATTTATGTTTTATAATAATAATACAATAGCTCTATATTTTATGTGGAAAGCATTACAGGTATTTTTGTAAATATTTTCCTGATTTTACAATTTAGTATTTTTACTGTATATTAAAATGTATACTTGCCTTTTTCATTTAGTTGTCATGGAATGATCTTGTGGAAAAAAATGTAGTACCTGAAATAAAGTGGTTTGTAATCTTTTTATACTGCTTTTGTACAGCAGTACTCTTCCATGCAGCAATCTTTGAGCCACAGCTCTTGAGGCCTTCTTATTGGAAATTTTTATATGCTGTATCTGGTGGAAGGTACTAAATATTATAATCTTATTATCAATTCAAATTTTTAACATATATTATGTTATACCTTTTTTTCTTCTGTGTAATTTCAGAATAGCAGTAATGTCTCGAGTATCATTAGACGCATTTGGTTTGGAATCAACTAAACATCTTGCAGATGTACTCAGAAAAACTAATACTTCTGATAAGAAAACTTTTGCTTTTTAATTGAAAAAAAAGAATGGGAAAAGAAGGAACTATATTGATCGTTGTTATTATTTAAGTAAGGTATCGGGGAACTAACGAGAGAATTCAAAATATTTGTTTCTGCATAAAAAAATATAAAAGAAGTCTTGAAAGTATGCACGCTGTTGAGTACACGTGCACTCAAGTAAAGGTCGTGAACACCGAGCCCAAGAGACACCATGAAGTAAGGGGAATGCTTCTTACCTAAAAAAAGGGGGAACGGAGAACGTATACTGTGCGTCAGTACTGTCTAAATTGTTCAGAAGTTTGTAGAGATCTTTCTTCACTTCATTTTTGTATCGTTATGTGAAATTTCAGTTGACATCGCATTATACACAAAAAGAGTATGTTATTAAATATGATTCCTTTCCGTGAAAATATGTTGATATTTCTTTTATATTATCAACGCATACAAGAGGACAAAGTCTCGTGCAAGAGGCTTCATCCATGAACTATATTGCCGTAGGCGGAGTCAATTCTATTCCCCTTCTCTCATGGTACCCCTTAAATGCTAGAAATGATACTTTGGTATACGTGTACTTGATAAATATTCATATCGACTTCTTTAAAACAGGAAACAGTAAAATACGAATACGTAACAGATATAATAGGCAATGATTTCATAAAAAGCTGTGTTCTAAAAGTTAGGATTGAATATTTGTTAGGTACGTTTGCACTTGTATAGTCCATGGCGATATAGGAGTACCGTGGGGCAAGGGGAATGTCTTGACTCCGCCTACAGTGCACATATTCTCTCATCGATATGGAATGGGAAACGCTCCCCTGACCCCATAATGCACCGAGAATATCCATCACTGTGCTCGAGTGCACGCGTACCCAACGAATACACATCCGATCTATATTTTGATGTGACATTACTGTCATTACCCGTTTCTTATGTACGATTAATTTCAAGACATTTTGCATACATCGAAAGTATGAATTGATGAAAATATATATATTAATAAAATAGTTACCAAAGAAACAAACATACATATATAATAAACTTTTGTATTGCTAAAATTTTACAATATTCATGTACAACTCTAGAATTAGACTCATTAAATTATATTTAAAATGATTATTCGGTAATGTTATACAAATTTACTATATCATAGATATTTGTTCATTCTTGTTCAATCTGTGATGTTAATATAGTTCGTTTAATTTAAAAATTTTGTACATTTATATAATATATGTCTGTGTATAGGAAATGTGAAATTATTATTTTATGAATAAGCTGTTACAAAATAATGTAGATATTCTTCTAAGAATGTACAAAGATCTTTTTCATATACCTAAAATTACATACAACGTTTGTAATATCGAAATTTTATAAATAATAAAAAAATGTTATATTGATCATTTTGATAGAAATGGGTAATTTATTTATTAACTTACAAAAGAACATTGTTGAATTTCTTTCTTGCGAACATGCCAATATTGAATAAAATATTTGAAATATACAAGACTGCAATGTACTATTTTCGTTTTTTAACAGTTTCCAGTGCTTTATTCATTATAATATCTGCATTTCTCCGTTCCTGTTTTCGTTTTAAACGTTTCTTTTGTCTCAAAACATTATTCCAATTAATTTGACCTTGCATTTTTAAGTTTTTCCTATCTATATTTCCAGGAACAATTTCAGATTCTAAAACTGAAACATCATATTTCTGTACTACGGTATTGGGTGGGTTTATAAGTTCCAGTGTATCATTTTGCCATGGAAGCAAACCAATTGGACATTCTGCCCAATTATAGGTTGCTGAAAGAAATCTTGGAGTTATTTTGTTAAAGTTTTGGAAAATGAAAGTAGAAGATACTTAACTTCATATACTTACCAACTGCAAAGTTCCAATTATTTCGAATTTTTTGACCAGCTAAAAATCGAGGTATTTTATCTACCACCTTATTTTGTTCTTTATTTATGTCTAGTAGACATTCACTATCTTTAAGATCATTTAGAGTAAAAATTTGTTCATATTCAGGAAAATTTGTATCATTCTTATCAAGTGCATAAACATTCATTAAATTCAACAGTAACTGTTTGCTTTCATTATCTATTTTTGGATGTATTAATTCTAAGATAGGTACAATGAATTTCAACGAAAATTCATTTATGTTTAATATAAGCTTTGAAATAAATGTCATATCAGTTAAGCATGGCAGTACTGTATCTGATAAATTAAACCATAATACGCATTTCAAGTGTGGATAAGTACGATCTGTCTCTTCTTTGACTTTAAGTTCAAAAACTTTTGGTGGTAAATTTTTTTGTATCTTCCCTAACTGATATTCTAAAACTCGAGATATGCCATGTGCGCTATCTAATTTCAAAAAACTATATGATATAGAACTTATCCATAAAGAAGCTAATAATTTCCTTTCTTTATTTACTTCTTCACTTTCTATTAATTCCAGTAATTTTATAATTAACGCTTCCATTAGATCTTTTTCACACAATAAAAATATTATATCTTTCCAAAACTTTAACATGTCTAATGGCAAAACATCTTTCTTCAATTTATTTTCAGTACTCTCACTTTGAGTAAAAATTGATAACATATTTTTACTTGGTAAAAATACTTCCGAACTGAGCAATGTATTACAAACTATATCCTTTTTATCCGGTATAGACTTTTTACTAAGATACCTAGATATTTCAGATAAAAGAACAATTCTTGCAGTTTCTAATGTGTACTTTTTATCATTTTTTATATCATCACTGGCAGCCTCTATGTAGTTATCTTTATTATTTTCCATATTTCCACTATTTTTTTGTAATAAAGAGATAGCATATGAACGCAGATCTTGTAATGTTTCCCTACCAATAAAATCAATTTATTGATATAAATTCTATATTATTGAAATCAAAATGATTAAAGGTTATACATACTTCAATTGAGAGTCTGGAACATTTGATACCAGATGATAGCCAACATGAATATACAAACTTACAGAAGTCCAGAGTTCAATTAAATCATCAAAATCCTGTACTTCTTCAGTCTTCTGGACTTCTTTCATAGATTCTTCGGTAATCAAACATTCTTCCATTCTTTTAGCTTCAGCTGCCCAATATTCTTCCTTTAAATATATGATGTAAGAAACATCTTTTTCTTTGAATATTATAGTTGATATAGAAATATACATACATGTAACCACGCTAGTAATATATTTACAGCTATTCTCAATACACCAATGGATGGAACTTCATAACCATGAGCAGTATCATGTCTTAAATTCACTATCCACTCTGGAATATTAAGCTGTTTTGCTATTTGAAACAAGGATGTTTGCTTCGTGTGTCCTATGTTAGATATATGATTTAAAATTCTCATTATTGTAGTTGAATACATCAGACATAAGTCATTTTCATAGGTAATTGGCAACTCGCCATTGTTAATTTTAGGAGTCCATTCACGGTCTCTAACACACACTTGCATAATTGAAAGAGTACAATCAATGCCTATTGGCAATTTTGGTATCCTAAAATACTATTAATTAATACCACTTATATCATAATATTTTATTAAACGTTTGATATTTGATTACCTTGCTTGCCATGCAAGTAGCATTTCATAACCTTTGGTCTGTTCATTGATATCATTGGAATATATCTGCTTGTGCACTTGGTGCCATTCTGTGCTGTAGAATGTAAATGTAATCTTTAATCAAATATCTTAGAATATAAAACTCTTCAGTAATTCTGATACTTACAGAGAAAACCATGGTACTTGTTTTACATCTTCTTGTCTCATGGAGAGCGCCATAGCTGACCACGTGTGATGCCAAACTTTAAGTGGTTATCATAAAGACGAATGAACGTGCTTTAACATGTATATATATGTTTGTGTGTATTATACTTGTAGCTGTGAATAAACGTCGGATAAATCATTGAAATTTTATAAAATATGGCGAAACAAATAAAAATGGTACTAATAGATCTTAGTGGAACACTGCATATTGATAATTCAGCGATTCCAGGTGCCGTAGAAGCTCTAAACAGGTGGTTTTTTATTGAATTTATGACAATTATTCATGATTATTAGTAAATATTATGGCGTACCTTACGTCTTATGTTGCATCGATTTTACCTACTGTCGTCTTTTAAATTGAATACATTGACTTCTCTATTAATACCAAATAATATTTTACCAAATAAAGTACAATTTAATGAAAATTATACTTCGTAATTTTCGGTCTTTTATTTCATAATTTTTTTTAGAATGTTAAATAAATTATTTTATCACTTTCAATATAGACTTCGAAACGCTGGTATACCGCTTAAATTCGTCACAAATACAACGAAAGAATCCGGTAATTTTTTATATGGGCGATTGACAAAACTCGGTTTTGATATTAAGAAGGAAGAAATTTTCAGCTCTTTAGCTGCAGCGAGGAAATTGATTATTTCACGGAAATTAAATCCAATGTTATTTATTGATCCTGCTGCTAATGAAGATTTCGATGATTTAATAAGAAATGACGATAAAAAAGATGCTGTAGTAATAGGATTGGCTCCAGATAAGTTCAATTATGAAAAATTGACCAAAGCATTTAGGTATATCTTGACTATTTTACACGATGAAAATTCATGTACAAAACTTTTATTTTTGTTTGTTATTGGGAACAAATTGTTCATAATTTCAGATTGCTATTAGATGGCGCATCGCTCATAGCCATTCATAAAGGGCGGTATTATAAAAGGCCAGATGGTTTAGCTCTAGGACCAGGAGCATTTATCGCTGGTTTAGAATATTCCGCTGATATTAAGGCAGAAATTGTCGGAAAACCAGCTGCAGAATTCTTCAAAGCTGCTTTGGGAGATATACCTCCAGAAGAAGCGATTATGATTGGCGATGTAAAACTATTTTACATAATGTTTAATTACTGCTTTAATTTTCAGTTTTTTATTTTTTAATTCTTTTCAGGACGTTAAAGATGACGTAGCTGGTGCACAAGCTATTGGTATCAGAGGACTTTTGGTACAAACTGGAAAGTATCGAGATGGAGATGAAAATACAATTACACCACCGCCTACAAAAGTATGCAGCTCTTTTGTCCAAGCTGTAGAATTTATTCTTAAAAAAGAAATTTAAGTAGTATGATTTTGCAACAGTAAAAGAATATTATGTATATGTATATTTATATATGTTATTCTGTATTAAATTAGATATTTTATTTCAATATTAATAATTCTGTAATGGGATGTGTACATAATCTAGATTAGATTCACAATATAGTTTCAAAATATAAAGAGACTATAACTATAAAGAAACCGACATAGTACTTTCTGTGATGTGAAATATTACATTACCAAATTTTCTTTGTTCTAACAGTAATAAAAAGTATTACATATTTCTTTCGACGTATCCATCGATTAATAGTTGAAGATAGATAACTTTATAAATATTGAACGAATATCGCCTCATCGCGCAGTAGAATGTAGAAAATTGTAGAAAATTTCATCTGCTATCGTATATTAATGAGTTCTGTTTATAAATTAGGATGAACCAACATTTCTTTCGAATTTGATCATAGAATTTTCTAGATGCGAGACGATATTTCTTAGGTTCTTATATCGTTCTAAAAACAAGAGAAATAATCGTTGTAATTATGAGTTTTTACGAATATACATAATCTTAGATAATAAATATTAGAACTATCGTACTTAATAAATTATTGTTAAAAGCAGTTGTACAGAAAAAATCTTAGTCATTTTTAAAAGAAATGGGTGCACTGCAAGAGGTTTTGTTTAGTATAAAATTTGGCACCATTTCATAATCCTTTTCCTTTTTTCTACTTGCTCTCTTTTCTTAAATATGAGAATTAATCAACATCTTATTTTGAGAATATGCTTTTGTCCCTTACTAAGAAGATAGGGAGTATAATTAGTTTTGATTTGAAGATGTCACGTTTCAAAAGTGTAATTACAAGCGCACTTTTAATACATTAGTACTTCCATTAATGAACAATGTTATTTCTTTAGTGAGGAAGGCTCAGTTATAACTTTTACGAATACTGTATGAAATGCACGTCTTGTGTCTAAAACTAATTCAATATTACCTACAAGTGAAACTGCTAAACGATATAGTAAATCTCTACGAATTTGCAATTAAGCAGTTACCATAAAAATTTAATTATAAAACGAAAAGAAAAAAGTATATAAGAGCTGTTTTTGCAATAAAGTAAAATAATAAATTATCAGAAAATTTCATTCAATTGTTAATGCTTAAAACACAACAAATAATCGACAATTGCATTTTGCACCTAGTATTATATAAATAAACTTACGAGCAGAATGCTTACAAATATACAACTAAATACTAGATTTTAACAAAATATTTTCTATTATTATGCACCGCAACAGTATTAACTTACAATCCACATTATTTTCAAAAGATTAATAGATCGCTTGATCATTTAAATGCCCTCTACAACTTATAATCTAGGATCAGGCACGTGTTGATTTCCTGTTGCAGTAATGAGGGTCATTTTACGAAAATACATTCCATTTGAAAAATGAATAAGATAATCAAATGCGACATGATTGATACTAGGTTTTTGCAAAATATACATATAATGCCAATATACAAACATAAAAATGAATCAAACTTAACTGCAAATATACAATATTTTTGGTAGCCATCATGTTAATCAACGTCCTTAGCTCAAGAAACATTTATCACAGAGCTCTAAAAATTCCTAATAAGAAAAATATAACTAAGTAATAGTAATTAACTTCTTTACATTTTTAAATATGTGTAACAAAAGCTTAGCAAATAAATACTTATACAATATTTAGCATATTAAAATGTAACAACGAAATAATCTCTAGATTTATTAAAAAATTGCTTCTATGTCATTTTGATAACACAAGAATTACAACATTTAGGGCCATATTAATAAAGAGCAGCATTTTCTTTCTTTCTTTCTCTTTCTGTTGCTCTCTCCCTCTATATGTCACTCAATTTCTTTTTCTTTTTTAAAGTCAAGCATTTATCCCAATTTCATAAAATTGGTGCAAAGGCTTCGATTTTGATACATTTGCTTCGATTTTATGTATACAGCCCATCACCATGATTAAGGGACGTTACTTACAATCGTATTTGTATGTACAATTTGTAGGATTCTAGTAGAGTAAATATTCTAACGTATGATTAACTTTTTATCTATTGTAGTTGTCTTTTTGTTTTTTATCTATTGTAGTTGTCTCCTAAGATCAAATTCTGCCAATATAGTCATATTTGTTTAATCAAAAACTGTAATGTATTCATACTTTTCTTCCCTCGTATAATATGTAATAAAAGTTTAATTACTGGAAGTTCTATTAGAGACAGAATTTGACCTTATTATACTGAAGACATACACTGTTATTTCCTATGTTATTAATAGGAAATATTAAACTGTTAATTTGGCTGCTGAATTTTAATTTGATTAATAGTAAATTGACATTTTCCTCTTCCTTTTATAGTTTGCTTTTTTTTTTACAATAACAAGGCAGGCGTGTGGAGTATTGCTGATACATGTCCTTCGTTTGTTTGAGTATATGTTTTGTTTAAATAAAATAATGATACTTACAAATCGACAAAAAGGAAAAAAAAATTAATTACATAGTATCAATAAAGGAATAATTGAGAAGCATATGAAAATATAATATTTAAAGACAGTTTAATTTCCTGGGCCATCCAAGCTTTATCCCTTATTTTTTGTACTTAACTTTACTTGTTGATATTTTTGAAGTGGGAAGACTATAAATGGCTGACAGTAAACATTTAATACTTTGCATTAAATGAAATGCATTAAAAACAAAAAACATGTTTCTAGTAGCAGACTAACTAAAATTATTATTGTATTATTGAATTTGGCCTCAGGATATAAATATACAAATATGAGCAATTTATACTGATACTTCCACACATTATTGCCTTTCAACTCATTTAATTTTAAATACTCTATATATAACCCGACTTTTACTCATCTTCACTTGCAGCATCTAACGAAACATCCATCGAAATTCGATTGAACATTTCAGAAAGTGAAGGTAGTGTGAAATGCCACACTTTGCAACTAGACCACATGTCTTCCGTTATTCTGCAATATATTCGTTTTATATAATCATTTTTAGTAAATAAAGAATAAGTAAAAATATTTACTTACTTTATGACAGTAAAAAACCATGGACATTTTAGAGATCTCTGTTCTGACGAATTTAGCTCTAACTATTTTACTGGCCGATAATGAATTATTAAATCTGCTGAACTTTTCCAAATAAAATGCCTGACCTAAAACATGATAAAATAAAGATAATGTAAAAATACCATTGTATTAAACGAATATAGTTAGATACAGTATAAAAACATACAGTTCTTAAATCCATAGAAGGATCTAAAACTTGATCATTACATAACAATTCTACTTTTTCCTCGATCAGCGAAGAACTATCAGCGTTTGAATCTGTATTTGTCCTGTCTCCAGGTGGAGATCCTCCAGAAACTGTATTTCCAATACCTGATACCGATCCCGAATCACTTCCGGCACCAAGCACTCTATCGCAAACATGTTCTGCTATCTTACGAATTTGTATAAAATCGTTTGCAATTAAGCGATCCCTTAAAAAATATATATTTACCCGATATTATAAAAATTTTATTTTGTAATATTTAAAAAATTATTCATTTTTTATATACCTTTTTAAACTTTTTACACCAGATGTTGCATGTGGAAGAAGATAAAATGATATTTTAATGAACTGTGGGAGATTTTTATCCACAACAATATTAACTACCCATGATGGAACAGTTTCATTTAATAGCACTCCTTCCATTTCCCCTGCAGCATCTCTAACTAATAATCTATACAAAGGTCTGCCTCCTACTTCACTAAAACATAATTGTATTTTTATTGTTATAATCGAAAATAGATAAGCAAATATTTTTTTCATTTAAGGAAAATACTTAGAACTTTTTTATACCTGAATATAACAGGTGTATGGGTTGGTACTGAGAAATATAAATTTCCTCCTCTAGTATGTATAGAGCTATTACCGTCATTACTATTGCCTTCATTTTCATCATCAACATGTAATGGCCTCCACCAATGTTCCAATAAAGCTTGTAGCAAAAGATTTCCATAATTCACTGAAGGAAAAGAAAGGAGCAATATAGTATTGTAAGAACAGTAAACAATGATAGATGTATACAAAATAAATATTACCTTTTTGATCTACCGCATCATTTTCTGCAAGACCAGTTTCTTTTGCAGAAACCCATGCAGAAAAACAGTCATTTTCATCTTGACCTAAATGGATGGTTAACATCTATAAAAATATATCAAAAGTTATTTTTAATCTCATATGTATTAAAATTACAATTGCGTTAACGAATCATAGAATTACATACCCCAGTTTTCAGATCTACACTAAACCAGTTTGGAACATACACCATTTTATTTCTTTTTTTTATCTCTTGTTCAAAATCTACTTTTCCTAAATCTTCAACTTTACGCGCTTTTAATACATCATATAAAGCTACATTTTCTTCCGTATCTTTCGTTAAAACGTGTCTTCGATCATTTAAGACGTGACAATGCCGTATTGCCGAGCCACCCAATATTTTTTGTGCAGGCTCTGTATTTCTTACATTCTGTGTTACCCCACTAGCGGAGTCACAATAGTCTTCAATTCCTAATTCTTGCCAATCCTTTTGACTTATAGACTACAACAATTTTCAAAATGTTATTTATTTTATTAACGAGCTTTTTTGTGCATAATAAAATATAACAATACCCAATTATTTATAGTAGATTCACTAGTTGCTACCCAAATGCTGGATTGATCAGGTGTCATAACCATTTTTAGTACAGGTGCTTTTTCTTCACAAATAACTGTATACCTTTCAGGATAACATGATAATTCAGTCATTACAACTCTTTTGTCTCTACCTCCTGATATTACATGACTAAAGGTATCTGTTGCCTAAAGATGATTGTTCTAATTTAATATAGTTATTTGCATTATTTATTACATTAGTAAGATATTGAGATAGGGGAAAAAATTGTAATTACCAATAATGCCCAAACACCTTCTTTATGTACTCTAAAGGTTTGGATACATCTTTGTTGCCCCAGTGACCAAAGTTTAATTGTTCCATCAGAACTGGCTGACAAACACTGAGTACCATCTCTATTTAATACTAAGGCTTTAATATTATCCATATGACCGCGAAGTTTCATTAACTTGGTACAATTTCTTGGATCCCATACTCTTAAAACTTTTTCTGTACTACCACTCACTATAATTGTCCCAATCTGATTCATGGCAAGACTATATATAGAGTCTTTATTTCCACTAAGAGATGAGGCTGTAAATTATCCATGTGTTATTTAAATAATTATAAATTGTTTATTCATATTATAAACTGAATTATTACTTGTTACTGTATTGTTGCTTGCTGTGAGAGCAGTTAACGTATTCACATCCCATAGAAAGATTAATTTATCTAAACCAGCACTAGCAACTTGTTCTTTATCTTTTGCATATGCTAGAGCCTTTACATAATCTTTATGTGTCCTTAATGTAGACATACAGAAACCTTTGTGTGCATTCCATACCTTTACTGTTGTGTCAGAACTGGCTGATATCACTGTAAAACAATATTATCTTTTTTCATTATATAAAAACATAATATATTGTGTCTTTAGATACAATACATATTAAACATTAACTTAGAAATTTAACAAAAGGTACATACAATTTTTGCCACCACAACACAATACTATATCATTGACCCAGTCTGTGTGATGCTCCATTGACTGAATATATGGATCTTTCATATTTTTGCAATTCCATATCCTTATAATACTATCTCTACCTGCAGAGTAAAGCCTATGCAAAGCTGGATCATATTGTAATGAATTGACTCCAGCTCTATGTTTCTTTTCCATTTCATCTCTTATAACCATGGATACCTTCATCAAATACGCAAAATAACAAAATAATTACCATTCATATAATAATCATTGTAAATAAATCTTTTTATGAAATTCATTAATAAATTTTATTCGATAAGATCGAAAATATACAAACATAAAAATTCATTTACGATATTATTCATGACACACCACACGTTAGTAATTACGTGATTTATAGTCATCAAAGATTTTATAAGAATCTTACGAAATTGATCAATAATTGTATATAGCATCAAGCAATATATATCAAAAATATCATAGATCAATTGCGATTCTATTATTTCATACATCGTCATGTGGATTTTATAACGGGCGAAATAGCAACGTCAATTAGTACACAGCAATTCTGTTTTTGCGAAAACATTTCATTCAATACAAAAGAAATTATACATCGAAAAGCAATGACGTATATTTTAACAGGGGAAAAAATATCACAGACAAGTACCTGTACTTTCTTTCGAGCACTTTGCCCGCCTGTCTTATGAGCTGCCATTATACCGCAAACTGTTCTGTAACTTTGCACTTAGAGGTAATAGAGGAAAACATTCAAAATGTACTAGAATTATGCTGTTGCACTTTTACGTTCCGATGCGTTGAAACCACGCAGTAGTTTCATCGTTGATTACATCGGAAGCCTTACATGACCAGAAGATACATCGATGCTTGTACAAAACGATACAATGCACATCACGCCGAAGTTCAAACAGCTGTCAGCCGACCAGGTATAAACAGTGTTCATGACGATTAGATGTAGAAACTGACAATGTTCCAACGCCGGTATCAGTATGTTCCGACGTTATACACATTACGTTACATCACGTTTCAGAGCGTCTGATAACGTTTCGTCTCCATTGTTGTGATTGAATAAAGCCGGATATATTGTTAGATATGTTTCATATTTTAGCAAAATATTCAACTGATTCAAGCTGTACGAAACTTGTCGAATGAAACAGATCATAATACGGGTTTCTACATACAATGAGCTGCTATAACATAAGTTGAAATTAAATTTGGATTTGGAAAATTAATATTTCCACAATGATATATCGGTACTTTTATGACCAATAGTCGTACACGATGCAACTGTGAATATAGATCATCTTTATTTACCAACCAATGAAAAATAATAAATGCATTGCGTTCAGATGCATCCACGTATACATAGTTTCCGGAAAATGTCCCAATTGGTAATTTATTAACCGTATGCCAATCAAAAAATTTCAATTAATCGTTGAAAACTGACTTCAGATACAATAAACTGTAGTTCCTTATAACCATCTTACAATATATTGAGTAAGAAATATACACGCTCACACGTTACTTCTTGTTTCGATAAGTTTAAGAACGCATAGAATTCTTACAAAACATTGTCTTTCAATCTCCTTATTCAATTAAAGGAATAAACAAATATATGTATTTTTATTTTAAAAAATTTATATAACAATTTGAGATGTTTTTCTGTCTCTTTTTATATTTTATTTTACATGAAACTCGAAGGTATTCTGAAACTCATCAAAACGCCAACTAGCGACAACATTCTTTACTAATTCTATCCGGAAAGACAGCATCCGTCTCCGGTACGCCGTACGCCCATGAAAGAGGTAAAGGTGTCCGTCAGTCAGTTGAACGCCGCCATTTTCTTGGTGTGTAAACGTTCCGTTGATTTTAGCTAAACAGTTATATACCGTACGCTACACACCATAGGACGTATAACCATTCTGACGTTTTACGCGTCCTCGGCTAGATTTATACCATGAATCAGTCACGAAATTTCACATCATTATTGAATCCAAGTTATTTGCAAAACGCCCAACAAAATGCTGCGACTGCGAACGCGGCAGCTGCTGCAGCTGCAGCAGCAGCCGCGGTGAGTGCCGCGATTGCTAATGGAACGCAGTTGAACTCCAATTCCAATTCCACGACAAATAATACGAGAAAACGTGAAGCAGAAAGTACGTTTGAAATTATCCTTGTTACGCCAAGCTCGATTTTCCTCCAATATCGTATTGCTCGACCTGATTTCTTATATGATTATTATCATATTATAATTATAATATTTATTTATATAATTATAATTATTATACTATATTATAAATATAGTATAATTATTATTTGCTTATACGGTAGGATTTCTTATAAGTAGGCTATGAATCTTTTGCATTTATAGCAAATTTAAAATTGTAATAGTGCACAAAATGCACATGATATGCAAAAGTATACAAAATATCCAAAGTAGTATTCAGTGGATGACATAAATTTGTACTTAGACTCTACTCTGTCTAATTAGGTTTACAAAACAGCAAATCTGCATATAAATTTTCGATCTACTTGTAAAAAAGTATGCAACTGAGAATCATTTACAAACATGCCATGTGTTGATACACAATATAAGAAATAAATGGGTGCAGACATTGCATATAGCTGAAATTAGTGAATGTTAAAATAGGTACTTAGAGAAAATCATTAGCCATATGATTTTGCATAGCTGTATATATAGCCAAATAGCTTTCAATTCTTGGCTTTTTTATGTAATATATCTGTAGAAGTTGCATAACATATGGTCCTTTTGACTCTTTTGCATATTTATCTAAATATTTGTTCTGAGAAAAATTAAAACCTACTTATAATTGATAATTCAAAAGAATGGAGCATATAAAGTTTTTGAATAAATTAGATACATTAGGTGATGTTAAATACCTTCTAGGTGATGGTAAACAGGAAAAAGAGACGAAAGAGGAACGTAGGAAGAGGAGGAAAACTAGATGGAGCGGTAGTGAACATGACAAAACTTTTATACCAGGCATGCCTACGGTTCTACCAACAAACCTGACTCCTGAACAGGAGAAGGCTTATCTCTGTAAGTTTATTTTCTGTAATTCCTTTAGCTATCATTTCTATTTAATTATGTATTATACACACACATATATGTATACATATATGGACAGGATATGATTTAAGAATCATGCTTCTGCGTATAAATTTCTAAAATTTAATTTTGTAGTACTATAAAAGATGTAAGTATGTATGTATTGTTGAAAAGTTTATAGTTACCAAAGGTAATTGCCATTTCAAGTACTTTCAACAAGCGAGTTTGGCAATAGGAATTGCCAATTTTGCTGAATGATGAATATCGAGATATCAAACTTCTTAGATTGCCTAAAACTACATTGAAGTTCCTGCTAATTTTTTTTTCTTACATATTTCTATAAAGGACCTCCTTTTTTTAAAATCTTATTTATATATAATAAATCATACAAAAAACTATGATATATTTTTCTAATTGATTAAGAAAAAAGTAACAATTTATTAAAGAGAAAATTTTTAAAAAATTACAAAATACTAGACTTAGGTGAATATTCTACACTTTTGAGACATGCTTACATTATAGAATGTATATGGTTATGGCAAATTGGCAATATCTAACTGTTGGGGTTTCCGCCCCCTCTAACCCGTTGGTTTACAGTTCAGCTGCAGATTGAGGAAATCAGCAGGAAGCTACGCACTGGAGACCTTGGAATTCCACTTAATCCAGAGGAAAGGTTTGAACGAAACTTACATACCAAAAATGACCATAACATATCTACAATACCTATCTACTGACCATTCAGCAGCCCATAAATACAGGGGCCTTATGATATGGCTCCAGTACAGTTAGTGTGGGATACTGATGTCTGTTTGAAAAGATTGGGCTTGATTAAAGCCACCACGCAGCACAGAAGATGAATTTTGATAATATTGGTTTGCCCTAAACAATTTCTTTTACTAATTCATTTTTTATTAAACACTGCTACAAAAGTCTTAGTTAATAAATATAAATTTGGGGCAATAACTAAAGTGGTAGTATATTAGTATGAATACTTAAATATAAATAATATACGTATTTTTCCTGAACATATTTCTTCTGTTTTAAAAATAACTTTTTCTATATATATATATATATATATATATATACATATATACATTGCTTATATATAAATAATACATGTTTATAATATTTGATACAATTAAATGCAAAAAATAGATAACAATCATAGTAGCAGTGTTTAACACACAGTGGGTATTCTAGTCCATATATCTTTTTAAATAGTTATACTTTTGCACATGTAGGGATATTCAGAGGTGTTCCTATGCAGACTGCTTTATTCAAGTTAATAGGCTGTATTTCATTATTGTACGCACAATTGCGAATTATTCGATATCGATCGTCTTAATAGAATAATGAAAATTTTGCGCATAGGGCACCTTAATAGAGACTTCTATTAGGCTGCCGTGATCTGCACGGCATTTTATATTTTATATTTGTTTAATATCATAATGCCACAGGAACATTTATCGTTAATTAACTAAAATAGATTTTTATCCTTAATTACAATTTAATGAGAGATTTCAGGCAAATAATGAAATTCGTAAAATTATAATTGCTAATATAAGCATAATACTGTAAAGATCAATATTACGTTACTTTCAGGTACAACTTAAATAAATACACGTTAATTTTTCTAATAAATTAATTTACTCCAATAGGTTTAACTTTTCTGATTTTAGCTGGAACCATTATTTTATATCATTGTGTTTCATTAGTATTATACAATATAGTAAGATATACAAACTATTAACTAACCCAAAGAAATTATTTCCTAATAATCACAGGATCTATCTTAGCAGCTGACATCATACCGATTTCTGCCGTGCACAAACGCGCAGTCTTCCAGTGGTTACCTATTGAATAGACTAATAGCAATGTTATATTTAACATACTTAATTTTTTACTCTTTATTTTAACATCTTGACACTGTTGGAAAACTCTGAAAAGTAGTTTTTTCTAAGTCTATAGAATATTTTATAATCAATTCACAATTTCATTAATAGAAATCTTTGTATCTATTTTATACCTTTACCGAATTTGGTTAAAAATTAGCAGATATATCTCTTAGATATAAATAGCAATTGTTAAATCTATTAGAATTTTATACTATTTTCTTTAATACATTACCACATCTCTATGTTTTAATTATTTTAATTAATTTAATTATTTTAAAATGTTACATATATAATACATGTAGGAATGTACTTAATAAATCATTTAATTTTTATTCTAGTTTTCTAATACAAAAATTTAAATTTAATGTACTCAGTGAAATTTGTTTTGCAACGTATATTCTATTAATATCTTCTACAAATTTTCCAACATAGTCAGAATCTACTTTATTTGTTAAAAAGGAAAGGAAAGAATATATGTTAAGAAAAATTTATGACCAAAGCCTAATAACTTTGAAGATCAATTAAAGTGTTATCTCAGTTTCCAATTTTCTGCTAATAATCAGCAGTTTTTCTCTCACTTAATCACACAATCATAGTAGGATCAGGTTGCTTGTATGCTAGTACCATCTTAATTCAAACTTTGTTTCTTGACAAAATTTTATTTTTTTATTTTGCAGATCTCCTTCTCCAGAACCCATATATAGTAGTGATGGTAAACGGTTGAATACAAGAGAATATCGTACTAGACGTAAATTGGAGGAGGAACGTCACAATCTTATTCAGAAGATTCTCAAAATTAATCCCGAATTTAAACCACCGCCAGATTATAAGTAATTACAAATATTTTTTTTATTTATATTTAAAATGTTGGCGTTTTATTTACGTATCGCATTTAAAATTAAATATTTTTAGACCACCAATAATACGAGTGCATGATAAAGTAATGATTCCTCAAGAGGAACATCCAGATATTAACTTTGTTGGCCTTTTGATTGGACCACGTGGAAATACATTGAAATGTTAGTTAAAATAATTTAAGATATTCATAAGATACATAAAGTTTATACAGATTGTGTGTTAATGCTTCCTTTTTAAATACCATAGCAATGGAAAAGGAAACTGGAGCGAAGATAATAATTCGTGGTAAAGGTTCTGTAAAAGAAGGAAAAGTTGGAAGGAAAGATGGACAACCTTTACCTGGTGAAGATGAACCATTACATGCATACATTACTGCTAATAATTTAGATGCCGTAAAGAAGGCTGTTGAAAGGGTATGAAGCATCTTTACAAATTAACATGTTTATAGCGTATATGCTTATTATTAAAATATGATTTTCAATAGATTCACGAAATTATACGTCAAGGTGTGGAAGTACCTGAGGGGCAAAATGATTTACGACGTAATCAACTTAGAGAATTGGCTTTATTGAATGGAACATTGCGTGAAAATGATGGACCACGTTGTACTAATTGTGGTGCATCTGATCATAAATCATGGCTGGTTAGTATACTGATATTTAAATGTTAATGATATCTTAATGTTTGCAAGTAGATTAATACTTATTTCAATTATTACAGTGTCCAGATAAACCCAACGTAACAAATAATATAGTATGTTCGAGTTGTGGTGGAGCAGGTCATATTGCACGTGATTGTAGATCTAAGAGACCCGGTCAGGGTGGACCAGCTGCTGCAGGTATGGGTGGAATGGGACCGGGTGGAGATAAAGCTAAAATAGACGAGGAATATATGTCTCTTATGGCAGAATTGGGTGAAGGTCCACCACCTGATCGATCTAAAACCGGACAGCCTCGTCAACCAAATCCAAATCCCAATTATCCTGGTCTCTTTGATAGGTAAGTATAATTCTTCTTTTGCTTCTTATAGGTAAAAACAAATTTTTATAGAAGATATATATACATATAATAATCATCTTGCAATTCTTTTTAGACAACAAGCACCTCGTGCTTTAATGGCTGCACCAGCACATCCACCGCCACAAATGATGCAAGGTGGTCCAATGATGCCTCCACCAGGAATGGCTCCGCCACCTTGGAGTCAAGGAGAAGTGAATAACATGAATGGTATGAACATGCAATGGCAACCTCCTGTTAGTATGCCTCCGCCACCTGGTGTGATGCAACCACCTCCACCACCGCCTGGTTCTACGTCTCAACCAAATATTCCACCATTGATGCCTTGGATGGCCGGAAACAATCAACCACCGCCACCAGGGCAAATGCCACCGACACAAATTCCACCACCTGGAATGGGTATACCACCATGGCAGCAAGGACAACAGGGGCCGATGCGCCCGCCTCCACCTGGGACTGCTCCCCCTCCAGGTTTTCCAGGATGGCAACCGCAACAGATGGGTGGATGGCCACCAGCAGCTCCAGTTCCTCCTCCACCTCAACAACAAACACCAGCTCCCCCTGGCATTGATCTCAACACTTTACCTACGTTATTGGCACAACCACCTCCGCCACCTCCACCAACTAGTTAGTGTAAAGAAACATCAAATTGTCTCATCAAATCTTTATTCGTACAATAGAGGGATATTATCGGTCGTGTCAATAAATAGATTATAATATTGGACTGAAGACAGTTAATAATTATTAATTAGCTGGAATGATTCGCGACTTTAATTAGTCTATTCGTCATACATGGCTATGTTCTTTTTTTTTAAAAGAAGAAAAAAAAAACTGGGAAAGTATATTGTTAGATAAATATTTTTCAATTCTTCTCAATGGCTATACAACGTTTATAAGAAATAATCTTAGGTTTGCGACATATTTTTGAAATTTCGAAAACATATCGTACTTTATGAATAAAAAATGTTTAAGTTTGGTTACCGTTACTTTCGAACTTGTTATATGTACCTAAAGCTTTCTTACAAGTGTAAATGTAAGTGATATGCCAAACACATTTTTATAATATTACTTCAAGCACTTCACGATTTTTACTTATATGTTTCTGTAAACAACATCATATATTACAAACAGAAATATAACGTACTTGTTTGTAGGTAGTATGCATAATACATACATATTATGCACACTGTAGTAACGCATTTGTTGCTCTGTACAAGTGTTATAATCAATTTTTGCTTCATTATATTACCTAATGTTGAGATAAATATTATGCAATAAATTTTGAAAAATTGAAAATGTTTTCTATGAGATTGTGCATGTAAGTTCCTTCGTGTTACTAGCATATTGCGACTTCTATGATCTTATACTACTTTATACTACTTCTTTATACTATTTCATTAATTCTAGTGAATGGAGCCTGTTATGGAATATTAGGTTATATAATGAAGCACCAGAACTGTTGCTTGTATGAGTAATGATTTGTCAATTCTAAATGTGTTATATATATATGTTAATTATAATTTCTGTAAAAAAATGTCTTTATTTCACTTTATCAAAAACATACTTACGATTTATTGGACATCGAAACGTAATATTGTAAACGTCCAAGCGCAATAATTTCGTATCACTGATTTACTAGTAAGAAATAAATTTATTTTAAATTATATAAAAATCCTGCTTTATATATAAAAAAAACATTAGTATTGTGTGTTATGTTTAGGATATAAATGATAGTTTGTGAAACTTCATAATAGCTTAATGTGTATATTAACTACACAATAAAAATACATCATGTATTAAAAATATATGTATATTATATATTTTCTAAACCTATTTTCGAAGTGTACATTTTTTGTTTAAAAAAATTTTAAAACAATTATAAGGAAAATATTTTATTTTCTTTAACATTACAATGTTGAATATTTTATAATACTTTTAAATTAAAAATGATGCTGGAATTTAAACAGTAACATTACATATTCAAAATTTTGATATATAAATAAGATCTCAAAAAGTATATGATATCAGTACATACGTATTTACAGACCTCTGGTGGTGGCTGAAAGTTTGAAAGTGACGAGTAATGACCTGCTTTTGCGATTGTAGTTGCATTCTGTAGAGTGTAGTGTTCATCTAAATACGGCACGAGAGACCGAAGTTTCAAATATATTGACATTTAATATTACCTTTGTCACTACATAGTTTTATATTTATATGATCTTTTACAACATTTGATTATAAAATTTCATACATTGACAAATTTATACGAAAGTAAAAGCGTAGTTTGAAAGACTTGAAATGTTGGAAAAAATAGCAAATTCTTGGACGATCGGTCTGTATTCGCTTGTTGAGAATTCTCGACTTACTCCGAAGGTTTCGAATTTATGGGATAAAGAATCATTTACCGTGCAGCCTATAAATGACACGAAGATAACAAGACCCGACATATTGCTCGGATATTTAATTATATTTTGGATTGTTTTATATTTTATGTATGAGAAGTGCGTTAATGTAAGTTTCAAAAATTTATTTTCTACTTTTATACGTTATGTGTTACCGTGTTAATTAATGAATTTGTCAATTATTTTTTTTTTGGGATGGGTTATTTGCAAAGAGTGCAGATAAAGGATAACAAAGCATATTGACAGTATATTTGATAATTTTCGTTTATTAACACAGTCGTTACTTCGACGTATGCGCATTCCATTGATGCAAAGAAATAGAATAATCAAAGCTGTATGGGAATGTGGATTTTGCTTTGGCAGCATTTGTTATCTAAAATCACCCACTATTAAAATGTTAAGCCTCTTCTTTGGGGAGCAGGAGGTGACACACGAGGAAATGGGTGTCATTTTACATAAAAGCTTTTACTTTCATTGGGCAGGAATAGAGATCTTATGCCATGGAGCTTGGGCGAAAGGCTGGGCCAATTTTCTATTTGCGTCTTTCATCATGAACCCATACCAAGAAAAGTAAAGCAACTCCTATTTTAACACTTAGCACATGCTTGGTTCTTTGTATTACTTTATATCTTTAAACATATAATATTGAAACTTAGTTATTAAATAAATTTAAATAATACAAGTTGTATTTTACATGATTTTTTTACAATTTTCTTCACAGATGGTGTACAGTGGTGAGCACTTTTCTATTTTCTAAGGCAATTGATACAATTATAATAAATATTTGCAGAATCTTATTATGTGTATCTCACTTTATTGGAAGAAAGTTACCCAAATTATTCTTCTGCCTTCATTGTCTTAGTTGGTTAGTATATTAAAAATTTGATGTAGTTTTGATCATAATATTTTCATGACAAATACCTATTTCAGGATATACTTATATGTACTATTTGTACCAAAATTTTTATGGTCAGAAAATGTGGAATACACAAGAGCACAGATAGGTTTACAGCTGTGGTTCATAGCAGAATGTTTAGATTCTGTAATATATCATAAAATAATTTATTTAGAAATTTATCTCATTATAGCAATTTTTCTCTACTAAAAAATATATTTTTTAGGTGTGGTTTAGATTTTTAGCATATGCAAAAGCTACACACTGGTTAGAAACATGCTTATTTCCTTTGCCAACGCAAGAAACAATTGAACTGGCAGGGATACAAAAGCGACATAGAGATTCCTTAAAAAAATTAGTGAACAGAACATCAAAAAGGACAGAACTCTGGCAAACCCTGTTCTGTAAGTATATTCAAATAAAACATTTACACATTGATATTAATTGCAATTTTTTAATAAAATTAGGTGCTGTGGCTATTAAGAAAAAAATCAAAAGAATTAGGCAAGCAAAGCAAAGCGATTCCATATTAGTGGATAATTTTACAGAAGATAAATTCATTGCAACAGAGGAAACAAAAGAAATAAATAACGAGCAGAAAGATGAGATTATGCAACAATATAGTCAAATTGGAAATGAGTAAATTGTTTAGGTTATTCATAGATCATAAATTACTAGCTTTAATTATAACAAATTTTTAATTGAAAGTATTAAAAAGACCAAAGAAACAAAAGCTTGCACTAAATCTCATAGCTTTTTAGTATAAAAATCAAATTTATTTAAGAATTCTATAGATATACACCTATTTATGTAGAAAATTCTATTATTTACATACAGATTAAGGATGCATTTTGCAAGTAACGTTACCTTTCTTAAGGCCTGCGCGATTAATAAAATACTTCAATAATGTTACAGACGAGTTTAGTATATATGTACTTACATAAGGATGTGTACTTAAAAACTGTATGGGATTATCTTAATTATGAATTTAAATTCAAGCCTTTAATAGTTATTATCAATTAACTGTTTAATGTAAATTTGTTCGTCGAATATTTATTTAAGAAACAATTTTTACGATAACGTAGGATAAAAGCACCATATGTATATTATTCTTACAATTTTATCATTTGTTTTTTAAATATTAAGCTCCAGGCACGATACGTAGATCTACATGACGACTTAATAACGATAGTGTTTATACTTGCTAAAATAATATTGCCTTCGTTTATATGGAACCGACGTTGCGAGGTTTATAGATGGTAATAGAGCATGATGTGATAAACAAATATCTGATCTGTAATAGAGTGACAGTAATTAGAAACTGAAGATTGTAACACAGAGCAATACATCTTGGAAACAATAAAATTGTTGTTTATAAAACAACTGAAATTCTAAGATTAGTTTTAGCTCAAGTTAAGTTGTATTTTAAACGATATTCAATCCTTGAGCTTTTTTGATTTAAAATATAAA